>JAKUCV010002964.1:0-22625 GCA_028386065.3 Turnera subulata
AAGCTTAACGGTAGATAGTGAACTCTTCAAGTGTATCTTGAAGGACTGGATTAGCCACAAATTAGTTGTGTGTGAACCAGTATAAAAATCTCTTGTGTCCTTCTATTTCTCAATTCCGCACTTCATTTCCTGCAAAGTTTTTAATTTTCGGTCATAAGCTATTCACCCCCCCTCTAGCTTAAGTCTATTGTTTCTAACAGAATCGGTACGGTATACCGTACCGTACCGATTGCTCACACTTAGCCACTGCGGTCATACATCCCCAGAAATGCGATTTCTCCCGATTTTCGATCCTAATTTGATTCTACACGGTTTTCGCCCAAATTTCTGGCCATGGGATAACCCGCATAATCGAGGCTTATGGTGCTTACTTGATGAGAAAGGGTATTGGGATGAGATTTGGTTTCAGTTGGTTTCAGTTGGCCTCAATTGGCTAGCCCTTTGCACGGTTGGATTAATTAGTGCGCGATTAGCCTTAATCACGGGTTAGTGTGTGTTAAGGGTTTGGAAAAAAACTAAGTGAGGGTTAAGTGAGGGCTGGCTTGGCTCTGTTGGTTCAAAAACAAGCATGAGGTGGAGAGTAAGCATGAGGTGGAGAGTTGTTTAGGCTTAGTGGCAGCATGAGGGCAAAAGGCAGCAAGTGGCTACTTAGTCACCTGCTTGCCTTCGCCTAATCTGCCCAAGCAAGCACCTCAGTCCTCATTTGTGGAAAAAACATGGGAGAGACTCAGGGAGAAAAGATTTATCATTCTTAAGGTTTTCCCAAGGCTCTTACACACAAAGGAAGGGGGTAGGTGAGCTTGATTAGAATTTATGCATGTTTTGGTGCCAATTGGCTTGCCTAGTCTGTTGTTGGCTTGGATAGTGCACCAATTCGACTTTGTGAGAAGTGCGTGGCTTTTTTGTTGGATGTTGGCTTGTGGAAAGGCAGTATTTTAGGTGGAGGCATTGGTTGGTTGAGCTGATGCACAATTGGCCCCGTAGGAGGCAAATTGGTGCGCTGGGTGCGCACAATTGTCCCTACTGGTGGCAAATTGGCCCTTTCAGTAGCTAATAGGCTTGCACAGGGCAGCCTGAAGGCTTGTAGGTCTAATAGGTGCCCAAATAATTGTTCTAATGCACTTGAATGGGACATTTGACTAGGGTTGGTGTGCCAATGCATGCATTGCTACTAGCCGATTGGCCTAACTTGGCCAGGTGGTGTGTAGGCTAACTTATATGAGTTCCTACTCTATGTTTGTGTTGTTATGCCATATATTGATGTTTAATTCTATGTGGCAGGTTCTAGAACCTCAGGAGCACCAAAAGAAGGGGAAGGGCCGAGTGAGGCCTAATCTTGTGTAAGTTGTGTTGTGTTGCTTGTAATGGTTGATGATCCTAGCTTGTTGGTTGATGACCCAATATGCTTGTTGATTGCACCAATGGTACAATGTTGATGATAAGATGATGATGCCTTGGCTTATTGATGAGTCTGATATTCGGGCTGTGCATTTCATGCATTACATTTGCATCAAGGCATTGGCATAGGATGATATTGATGATGAACCTTGTAGTGCTCCTAGGCTACTTGGTCTTATGAGAAGATGGTAGTGTTGTGCTATGCGCTGTGTGTGGTTGTGGTAGCCAATTAGATATGCCTCGTACATGGGGCTGTGGGCTAAGTAGTAACACCATTGGCAGGGCTACAAAACCATGCAGGTAGGTGATAGCGTTCTTAGCCCACACTAAACACTACGCTTAACCTTCAAGCGCACAATGTCTGTTATAGCAATCAAGGTCGATCCCACAGAGAACAGTTTAAGTACTACGTCAATACCAACTTGTGATTATTTAGGAAGATCAATTATTGATGAGAGTTGGTAGCTAAAATCAAAATTAACAAAGTAATAAAAATAAAGAGTAAAATCGGCAAAGGGTGATAGAAGTCGAGTAAAGCAATAATAAAAACAACCTAGGAGTTTGAGAATCACGCAATCACTACTTATGCAAATAATATATCCGATTATGATCTTGGATGTCTATTGATTATTGTAGGCTAATTGTCTTAAAGTATTAACTCTCAGCTCTCAAATGTTCAATCATTTATTCAGTCCGTAACTACCTAGTTCTCACTAGCACAGCTTGTAACTAAATTCATTAAGTATAGATAATTCATCAATCTTAAGAATAACTATTAGCTTTCGCATCTCTAGTCTTCTAATCAATCTATGATGTTCAGATCTAAAACCTAATCAACAAATCAGCTCTCGCATGTCGCCATCAATAAAGATTTAGATCTAAAATAATGTAAACTTGGTACCTAATCAAGCAACAAACAATTCAGCACACAAAGATCAAACAAACATAACAGATTCCAAGAACAATTTCTAAATAATATTATAAAAGCATAAGAGTAATTGGCTACATCCCTAATTCTAGGTTAAGAGATTAGTCCCATATAAAAATAATAAAATCAAAATCAACACAAGAATTCATCATGGAATCAAATAACAGAAAAACCGAATAAAGGAGAAGGTGTAGTCGATTTCTGCAGAAAGAATGGTGTCGACTTCTGCTGCTCCTTGATCTCGAAAATTGTGCTTCTGAAACTGATGATTTTGTGCCTCTAGATCTTAAATATCTTGCTAGAAAGTTGAGGGGAATAATTTTTGAGCCTTGCTAGAGAATTCGGCACCACCTAATAGAGAGAAATAGAAGAATCCCTAATCCTATTAGTGTGTGTGACCTAAACCCTAAACAACTTGGCAGAGCTTTGCCCTCTGAACTCGGCCTCTTGAATCTGAAGCTCCAAGGGGTGTATTTATAGTGGTTTTGGTGCTGGAGGTCGTTCAAGAGTCTCCTTCTTTGAATTGGAATAGAATTCTTTACTTGCACTCCAAGTTGGACTTTTGCCTGTTTTGTGACCCAAAACTTCCACGGCACTTATCGACTAGACGACGTCCGAACTGGGTGTTGGGCTCTTCCACAAAGTTCTATAGAATTCTCTCATCTTTCTTTTCATAAAAATAACTCCTGCATTGGAATTTTGTAGCTTGAGATGTCGTCGAAACACTAGGCCTGGGTCGGCACAGAAAAATCTGCATCTTGGGCTGAAATTGACTGAGTGCTCCTCCCTATAGACATGTCCAAAAATTATGAAATTTAATCCATAGAAAGCTCTGGAAGTATAATTTTGTCTCCAATTGGTATCACTTAATTTTGATGCCTAGAACTCCCGGAATCTCCAAAATTGTTGGCTATGCGCACTGCAGAAAGTTTACTATATTGGGCCTGTTTCCAAACTTGGCTAAAAAGCTTCAATTCTTCAAATAAAACCGATTTTCACCTGTAAAAACACTTATCAGCAATATTGAAGTACCAATCGATACAATGCATAAAAACACACAATAATGTAAAGAATATACACATAATTGACATAGAAAACATAATAAAAGCCATTCAAAACCATCATAAAAAGTGCTAATAGATGATGATTCATTTAGTTGTTTTTAGTTGTTTTTAATCCAATTATATGATGATTCATTTTTGGGGTTAGGAATGGGTTTAAGTGTCCAAGTAAATGGATTCTCCAGAGTTTAGTTAGCCCATAAACACTTTACTTGCAGACTAATTTTGGTTCTGATTTCCGTGGAAAATCGTAATCAAATCATCCTTAATATGGTAAATGTGTTTTTGGTATGATTTGGGGACTTAATGTGTAATCAATCAATTAGGAGATGATTGGGGGAGTAACAATCAAGTAATTGAGTTATTCCGGGTAATTTAGGGGTTAATTACGCGGTAGGATCAGATTAGGGCTAAATTAGGGGGATTGGGAACTAAAAATGGAAAGAACACGCAAAACCGGAAAGAGGCGGCGGACATCTCGGGATGACCGCCATGCTCGGGCTGTCTTGTTCCCATTACCGCCGGGCATGGCGGCCATCCAGGCATTAACCGCGGGGCAGGGCGGTCGTAGGTGTCCTAGAATGATTTTTTTCCCCGATTTTGTTTCTTTTCTGATCCCAAGTGGTTTTGGTCTAAATTTTCGGGCATAAATTCATCATTAAGTAGGTCCACGCCCCTGGACTTCCCAGAATACTATAAATAGGATCTCCCATTCACATTTCAATGGATCAATCACTCATTACACACACCCCCATAAGCTTTGTTTGCTTGGAGAAACTCTATTTCTCCAAGCCTAGAAACATTCCTATAGGTAGAAGCTCTGGAGAAATTACGTGGGAAAGCATCAAGGAAGAAGCCAACAAGAAGGGATAAAGAGGAGATCAAGAGGAGGGGGCAATCAAAGGCATTCTAGGCGTCAAGAAGGTGGGCAATCAGAGTAGAAGGACCTGATGCAAGCAGTCTCTGAAAACAATCCATATCTCGAGTTCTAGAGGTTGAATTGCCGTGATCTTGGACTCTTTGGAAAGAGAAGAGGGAGAGCTACGGCTTTTCTATTGAGACCAGAAGCTGAATTGGCCATTGGCATTGTTCAAAATCCAGTAAAAGACGGCTCATAGTTTCTATCCATCAACCGAGCTAAGTGTTCTAACCTTTTTTGCGCACTTTATTGATTGCTTCTTGTTGATTATTTGATGATGCTTGTGATGATTATGTGATTACTGTGATGCCATATCAAGAACTACGTGGGCTTTGAATCCGGTCGTCGGGGTACGTAGGTGGTCTCTAGCGGTGGAGACTCAAGCCCAAATGTTTTTATTTTCCCTTTCTGTTCCGTATCTTCTTCTCCTACCCCTCCAATTCAATTTCGTGATTTTTATGTGATTCATTTCCACACTTGCGCACCTACACAAGGCACACATAATTTCTTCAATTGCACAAGGTTTCGACCCAACACGGATGGGTGCCTAACACCTTCCCATCTGTGACGAACCCCCGATCCCATGTCTTTGGTTCGCCAAGACCATGTAGCCTAAAGGAGTCATCTAAAGGTTTTTCCCAAATTTTTCCCTTAATAAAATTTGGATGGCGACTCCATTGACATGGGATTGACCCGAAAAAGAAGGTGTAAGGAAATAGGTGAATAGGCCTAAGTGATTTTGGGTCGGGTATTCACAGTTGGCGACTCCACTGGGAAGTAGTGGGTTCAAGAAACTTTGTGCAATTGTCAAATCTTGTGTGCCCTTTTATGTGTCATCATAAGTGCCTTGCATACATGATGATTGATGTGAAGCCTCTACCATAAGAGGGCAAGGGAATCCATATCCGCTACATGGTTTCCTTTAGCAATAGTGGTCTGAGTGAACCCGTTTCTCGATGCTTAGCAATGATGGGGATTAATTGGCCTCGGACTTCACGCGATATCCATTATCACATGTGAGTAGGCCAACCTATTCCCTAGCGGCAACTTTTTGGCCCCCAACCAGCTGCATACCCTGAGCATCTCATGCATATTGAATCAATAAGTGGTATGTGCATTTTTTATGTATTTTTTTTTGTAGAATTTTGTATGTGTAAATAGAGTGCTTTTATTTTGATAAATCAGAAAAACTAATAAAAAATACATAGGAAAGTGTATAGTAAAAAAAAAAATTTGCTAACTCTGCGTAGGGTGCTACATCGCGTGGTGTGAAGTGATGAGTCTAAGAAAGGAACCTTAGGGAAGTAAGTACACATGCTCAAGCTGATATTAGATTTTTGATGTTGTTTCCCAGTTGACACACATGTTCCGTCGGTCTTCCTTGTCCTAGGGAATTCACATTTGCATACATTGGGCATTGCATCACATGTTTTTCAAAACATAAAACGTAAATTCAAGCCAGGCTGTTTCACTTTTTCAAATCCTCATTTTTGGGCTTGAGTCTTGAATGAAAGAAAAAGGAAGAGATGTTTGGAAAGAACAATGAAACATGATTTGTGAGTGTATTCCATCACGCTTTCCCGCAGTTTTCAATTGTCTTGAGAAGAAAACAAAGCTTGAATCTAGGAATCATGATGACCATGAACCCTATCATTAGAATTGAACCCTTAGGACACCAGGGGTGGGTAGTGCCTTAGTTGGAAGGAGATGGTGAAGATATTAGGATGAGGGATATATCATAAGGCGATGAACCTCAGTAAACGGGGAGATAGAGAAGACATTGGAAGTCATAGAGGTGTCCTGAGGCAGAAGGTGGGAAAAAGGCAGAGACTGTGACAAAGCATCGATTTAAGACACCAAGGCGACTTTGGGCCTTCTCGTGAGAGGAGATGTAAGTCCCAATATTTATGGCAGAAAAGGAGAGACTGGATGACTTGGTTGGGCCTTCTCGTGAGAGGAGATGTAAGCCCCGACAATTATAGTAAGGGAGGCGAGATGAAGTAACTTGATCCGGCCTTCTTAAAAAACATAGATGTAAGCTCCAGTCTTTACTTGTGAATGGAGCCGATGATCGTAACCAAGAAGTTGAGATGAAGAATCAAACTGAAGAGCCCAGCTAAGGAACCTGATTGACGAGCTAAGCTATCAGGTTAATACTTCAACATTAGGCCTTTCTTGTGAGAAGAGATGGAAGTCCAGGTATCCTCCCAAGGAGAATGACAAGGGTGTGGACCAAGTAGATGGGCCAAGCCGGCGAGCCAAGTTGATAAGTTTGCCTAAGTTGAGATTCCGAGTTGGGAAGCTAAGGGACTAAACTGTCAAGCCGAGCCAGTGATCTGAATTGAGGGACCAAGTGGAGTAGCCGAGTGGAGTTGTCAAGTTGCAGCACCAAGCTAAGAAGCCATGAATCTGGGATGCAAAGCTGAGTTGAGCTAATGAGGTTTGAGTATACAAGCTAAGACAAGCTAAGGGGTCTTCTGATGGGTAGAAATGTAAATCCAACTTTGGGAAGGAACAGACGAGGGTTATAATTTTCAGGAGAGAGAAAGGATGATGGGCAAAGGAATGACCGTGGGGTATGAATGATAAAAAGGGTGATGAGAGCAATGACAAGTCGGCACTGACATTGGGGCAATGAGATGAGGCAATGGGAGTGATGCATTCCAAGGGACCACTCAATAGCATTGGGGGTAGATGAGAACTACAAGTGTGGGGGGAAGTTGAGTAGAGACCACGGGCCAAATTGTTTAGCATGGGTAGGATGATGACCAAGAATAGGGAGAGGCACTATAGTTGCTCTTTAGAGTCTAGAGGTTGAGTCAAGTCAAAAGGGGGCAATGGTTAAATTCTATGTCCAGCAATCAATAGGGTCATCATTTGTACTTTAATTTTTCACAAAAGGAATAAGACTTTAATTTCCTTATCTTCTGTATATATGGGGCGAGCTGTGCATGACTTCATGACATTCCATTGGATCATCTAGGGGACCATAAGAATGAACTACGAAGACCTGATTCTGTGGATGCAATCCTAAACCCTTACCATAATCCACCTCCTAAAAACACTTTGTCGACACTGACCTTTGAACACATACCCGATTTGACCTTTGAACACGTATCCAACCCATCCTCCATGTCGACCCCATCACAACCGCCGAGAACACTTGTCCAGAAGAGTTGCTTCCCAAAGATGAATCTAGCTTCCGAAAGAATCTAATCCAAGTGCACTTGTTCAAAAGGGTCACTCTCCTCGAAAAAAAAGGAAAAGAAAAAAGGAAAAGAAAAGAAAAGAAAAGAGAAAAGAAATCGAAAAAAGAAGAAAAAAAATGAGGAAGTGACCCCTGGCACCTGGATGTTGATTCTTCTCCCATCTTTCGAAATCGGGAAGAAAGGAAGAAGTCTTGATACAAGTGTTCTCCCATTTTCTTCAGCCTTCCACCATTCTACCAAACACCCGCCATCTTCAGGCGTCCACAAAACACCCTCTTCTCAAACCCTACACCACATCCACAGATATGTTGGTAACTCAGCAACAGGCTCGGTCTATTGTTGGTTTCCATATTGATTCAATAGAAAGATTGGGGTCATTGCTAGATACACATGCCACACTGTTGATTGTATTCGGGCCTCTTTTGTAGTCATAAGGTCTCTCTTTTCGACTTGCATTTCATTTTCAATTGAGTCTACCTCTCTCAAAAGATTCACTATGTCTCATAGACATAGCTCAATTAAGGTTGAACGTTCACCTCTCCATTAGTCACCCAAGTGCACCTGGCCCGAATGGCCTTGATCTTGCCCAAGGCTTTGTGATCTCAATATTTTGTGTTTATGGTTGCTACTCCCACAAAAAAACAAAAAAATAAAAAAAGGGAAACAAAAAGAGCCTGCTAGGTTGAAAACCCGAAAGGGCAGCCTAGATAAAAGTGAAGGCCAAAATGAAAATGGGATAGTAGCCAATGACAACAGAGAGACATCCATATGTTAGATCACATCGCTCCAAGCAAAGATTGCGCATTAAAGATAGACCACTTGGTTGACCACGTCATCATTTGACAAAAGGGGTATAGGAGCGTCTGTGCACATTTCCTCCACCTATTACTGAAGGGATATTCACTCACCCATTCATCCTACTTTGACTAGACAATTCTACGCCCGTCCAAACCTTTCAACAAGAAAATATCTATCTTTGGGGTCCTAGTTAGAATTTGAAATGAATAGGGTTCATAGTCGTTGGGAATCTTCTTCTTGGAGGCTTTTTGTGAATTTGATGGGATAGCTCGCCTTTCTCAAATTGTCTAACGCTCACCTTAGCTCGAATGATTTTCAATACTCATGCATCATACTAGGGGCATCCATGTGCACTACGTCTAGATAGGAAGAACATACGTCCAAACATACGTGGCAATTGCATCCAAGAAGAAGGGGGAAGAGGACAAAAGAAAGAGGAGAGCAAGAAAAAATTTCGAGAAAAAGGGGATAGAAGATGAAGAGGAGAAAACATTTGCATCCAAAAACTCACACGTAGAAGCTAGGGGCACTCCCATGCATTGATAAGACGACACATTTAGGACACGCTCATGCACCACTCACATATAGAACATGAATTTATTGACAAGGTAGACTAGGTTGAGGGTAAAGGGTCAACAATTCTTGAACAAATCTTGATGTATACTTACGTTTCCTAGGGTTATTAGCTGAAAGGGCATGGCATGACCAAATCTTGTAGATAATGAGAATTTTAGACAAGGGGCATGTCATGCCTTATTTCTTTAACTCGTCAAACTGACATCACGCGATTGATTTTACCTACATCATGATATTAGGGGCACAGTAGGCCCAAAATCCGGGTTAATGAGGTTGCAAGGGGGCATGCTACCCTTTGAGGTTTTAACGAATTATTGGGGCATGCAATCCCATTCTGATCGATTGACTCCCAGGGGCATGGCGGGCCCATTCATTCGTTTCAAACTAGGTAGATCACCCGTTTGGCTATGGGCTGGGACGCCTAGAGATGATTCTAAACCCAGTGTACCCCAAATTCTATCTCTACAACCATGGCGAGATACTGATGGGCATCACACCTCGCATCAAATTTGTATGTCTCGAGGGGCACGACACACACCTAAGAATGTGAAGGAACCAGGAGAGATACACAAACCAGATATGAGGGATCCAGGCCTAGAAGGACTTCCTGAGAGAAAAATAGACTTGAGAGAGAAGTGAACCCGAACCTAAACCCGGGACCCAGCCCCCGCAGACCGTGAGACGAGAAAACCAGAAACGGGTAAACCTAAAGCCGGGACCCAGCTTCCACAAACCATGAACTAAGATAGACAAAATCTTGAGGAGAGTGGGATAGACTAGACGTGAGACACCCAGAAATGAGTCAACCATGAGGTGGAACCAGGACTGAGATATCTAAAGCCGGGACCCAGCATCCGCAAACCATCAGATGAGAAAAAAACCCTAAGAGAAATCAAACATGAGAGACACCTGCCCAGAAGCCGGGACGTGGCTCTAGCAAGCCTTGAGATCCAAACCAAAAACTAGGACGTGGCTTCCGCAAACCTTGAGACAAAAGAAATGGAAGCCAGTAACCCAGTTCTCGCAAATCATGAGAAGAGGAAACCAGACAAAAAGCCGAATACCCGGTATTCACAAACCACAGGATGAGATGATTCCCGAAAACTGAGCCAAGAAGTGGCACCTTTCCGATGAGAGATGTAGAGGCATGTGATGCCCAAGGCATAGACAACACAGTCGCGAGGCGACATCTTAGACGATGATAGGGGCATGAGATGCCTAGAGACTAGGAAACCAGGCCATGAAACAACATTCCAACGGAAGTCAGTGGCGAAGCCATTCGGGACGAGATGATTCCCGAGACTTGGGATGAGATGATTCCCAAGTCGAAACCCAGCTGACAAGGATGGGAGTATTCCTTGTCGACAACCTAATAGATGAGATGATTCTATTACCTCAGGATGAGATGATTTCTGAGACTTGGAATGAGATGATTCCCAAGTCAAAACCCAGCTGACAAGGGTTGGAGTATTCCTTGTCGATAGTAGAGATGATTCTATCACCTCGGGGTGATATGATTCCCGAGACTTGGGATGAGATAATTCCCAAGTCGAAACCCAGCTGACAAGGGTGGGAGTATTTCTTGTTACAACCCGATAGATGAGATGATTATATCACCTCGGGATGAGATGATTCCCAAGTTGAAACCCAGCTAACAAGGGAGGGAGTATTCCTTGTCGACAACCCGATAGATGAGATGATTCTATCACCTCGGGATGAGATGATTCCCGAGACTTAAGATGAGATGATTCCCAAGTTGAAACCCAGCTAACAAGGGTGGGAGTATTCCTTGTCGATAACCCGATAGATGGAGATGATTCTATCACCTTGGGATGAGATGATTCCCAGAATCCGAGGGCCTGTCCCTCAAAACTTCAGGATGAGATGATTCCTAGAGAGGAGCATGGGGTGATCCAAAACTTGACACACAGCCCACATTCATCATTTAGATTTGGTGGTTCCTATCTTACGTTGTTTCGTTCTTGGTTCCTAAGGACTCATCAAAGAGGGGCATCTGTGAACACTCAAATTTGACCCACGAATGTTTTGCTAAAATTAGATTCCAAGCACGCTTAACTTGAGGTTAATGAGATGATTTGATTTTAAATCAAGGCATGATAAGAATTTAATTTAGTAAAATTAATGTATCTTTGGTAATCTAAACTTTTGTGCATCCAAAACTTAGGATTAATGGGATGATTTAATCTTAGGGTAAAACATATAATAAGGTTTATTTACTTTAGGATATATTTCACTTCATTGCTTGGGCTCTTTAAGTTGTTTTTAATCCAATTATATGATGATTCATTTTTGGGGTTAGGAATGGGTTTAAGTGTCCAAGTAAATGGATTCTCCAGAGTTTAGTTAGCCCATAAACACTTTACTTGCAGACTAATTTTGGTTCTGGTTTTTCAAATCATCCTTAATATGGTAAATGTGTTTTTGGTATGATTTGGGGACTTAATGTGTAATCAATCAATTAGGAGATGATTGGGGGAGTAACAATGAAGTAATGGAGTGATCGTAGGTGTCCTGGAATGACTTTTTCCCCCGATTTTGTTTCTTTTCTAATCCCACGTGGTTTTGGTCTAGATTTTCGGGCATAATTTGATCATTAAGTAGGTCCACGCCCCTGGGCTTTCCAGAACACTATAAATAGGACCTCTCATTCACATTTCAAAGGATCAATCACTCATTACACACACACCCCCATAAGCCTTGTTTTCTTGGAGAAACTCCATTTCTCCAAGCCTAGAGACATTCCTATAGGCAGAAGCTCTGGAGAAATTTCATGGCAATGCGTCAATGAAGAAGTCAACAAGAAGGGATTGAGGGGAGATCAAGAGGAGGGGGCAATCAAAGGCATTCTAGGCGTTAAGAGGGTGGGCAATCCGAGTAGAAGGACCTGAAGCAAGCAGTCTCAGAAAACAATCCATATCTTGAGTTATAGAGGTTGGATTGTCGTGATCTTGGGCTCTTTGGAAAGCTAAGAGGGAGAGCTACAGCATTTCTGTTGAGACCAGAAGCTAAATCGGCCATTGGTATTGTTCAAAATCCAGTAGAAGACAACTCATAGTTTTTGTCCAACAACCGAGCTAAGTGTTCTAACCCTTTTTGCGCACTTTATTGATTGCTTCTTGTTGATTATTTGATGATGCTTGTGATGATTATATGATTACTGTGATGCCATGTCAAGAACTGTGTGGGCATTGAACCCGGTCGCGGGGGTACGTAGGTGGTCTCTAACGGTGGAGACTCAAGCCCAAATATTTTTATTTTCCCTTTTTGTTCTGTATCTTCTTCTCCTACCCCTCCAATTCAATTTCGTGATTTTTAAGTGATTCGTTTCCACACTTGCACACCTACACAAGGCACACATAATTTCTTCAATTGCACAAGGTTTCGACCCAACACGGATGAATGCCTAACACCTTCCCATCTGTGACGAACCCCCGATCCCATGTCTCTGGTTCGCCAAGACCATGTAGCCTAAAGGAGTCATCTAAAGATTTTTCCCAAATTTTGCCCTAAATGAAATTTGGGTGGCGACTCCATTAACGTGGGATTAACCCAAAGAAGAAGGTGTAAGGAAATAGGTGAATAGGCCCAAGTGATTTTGGGTCGCATATTCACAGTCCCATAGACAAATTCAAGAACTTGACTCCACTATTATGAATAGACACTCTAAAAAAGACCAATAGGACTTTACAAAGGGTTGTAATGGGGTCTTGGGTAAAGGTTGATCAAAGAAAAGGTGTATATAGGAAATCAAAGTTCAAAGTTTCACTTAAGAAAGCATTGCAATGTGCATTATCAAGAAATTAAAAAGGATTTCTCAAAGTGCAAGTCTTGAAATAACATCCATCATGTGATCATCAAAAGAAACTTCACTTGTTTGAGGAACCATTAATTAAGCAATTTCCATCTCTTTTTCTTAGGATTTTTCTGATTTTTTTCTCCCTTTTCTTTATTCGACTTTGCCGATTTTTTATTTTTTTTTGCGCTTGACATTCCATAACATACTTGAAACAATCGAAAGTGCAAACATCTTCAATGCATAGTTCTTCTTGGATGTCAAAAGATACGGTACAATTGCACTTATCATAGAAAAAGTCTTGATAAAAACACATAACAAAATCTATTAAAGAACTTTGAAAAATAGGGTATGGATAATGAAAAAATAGAATGGTAGCCATAAGGTTTCAAAGGGTTAAAGGTGGGTACATGTGGGTAATGAAAAAAAAATTAGCTACCATGATTTAGGCTCAAAGGGGTTAAACAAGGGATAATGATAAAGGGTAGGCTTTTTTTGCTTATTAGTTTAAACAAAGAATGCCTAAATCATCTCTTTCATTGAGCTTCTATGAGAAAAATTCACTTTGAAAAGTTCTGAAAACTTGTTCTAGGACATATATGTTGACGTCAAGAATTTTGAAAAATAATCCATAGGGTGTCGAAAAATGCTAGGCAAAGAGTGCTAGAACTTCCATGAATTCATCATAACTAAACATGAACACAAGATCAATCAAAAATCAAACTTCTTGCATATAAAAGAAAAAATTTCAAAAACTCAAAGTAACTCTCTTGGTTATCCATCAACAAAATCATCTTGATCATAGAATGGTGGGTTTGAAAATAATTTTGAAAACGATTTTGAAAAAGATGTTGGAAAAATAATTTTGAAAAAGTAATGGCTTATTACTAAGTAAACTAGAATAAAAATATGCATACTCAATATATTAACGTCAAATACATGCTCTTTATTGACACTAATAAAACAAAGACAAACAAATTGCAAAGAAATTTGTTCCCCCTCGTCAAACTTAAATCGGACAATGTCGTCATTTTCAAAGAAAAAGAGAAACAAAGGATGGAAAAGATAGGCACAAAGGAGATGCACTCTCCTCAAACTTTGATGCAAACATGCATAGACATAAGAAAACATAATCCAAGTAAGAGAGAAAGTAAACTAAGGCTAAAAAGAGTGGGAGACTAAAAGAAAAATTAAGAAAAACCTAAAGGTATGTGCTAAATCCATATGAATGCATCAAAACAAAACAAAAAACAAACAAAGCCTTCAAGCAAATCATCAAAAAAATTTCGCAGAAAAGTAAAAGTTTGAGTTTAAGAAAAGCTTCTCTGGTAAATTTGATGAAGAATTCGACTTGACCCGTCTTGATTTGGTTCATCTCTCCTTAAAAAATTCCTTCTTTTTTGCAATCTATATAGACTAAAAAACAAAAGCTAAAATTAATAAAAACAAAAAACTCAAAACACTAATTTACCTTAATTTGTGGGTTGCCTCCCACACATCGCTTCTTTATTGTCTTCTTAACTGGACCGGTTTGGTGGTTGATTATGGTGGATCATGGAGCTTTTCAGTGAATCGCCTCCCTTGGAAATCTCCATCATAGAATGTCTTAAGCCTTTGGCCATTCACTTCAAAAGTTCCATCTCTTTCGTTGTATATTTCCACATCTCCATTTGGAAGTAGGCTTGACACCTTGAATGGTCTCGTCCAAGAGGAATTGAACTTTCCTTTCCTTTTGGAATCGTAAAGTAGCACCTTGTCACCTCTCTTAAACTTTCGTTTCTTCAAATTCTCCACTGATATCAAAGGCTTTGTTGAAACTTGACAAGAGCTTGCTTGTTGCGTTACTACCACAATATCCACATCTTTTTCTAATGAAGTGCCTGATTAGTTGAGGTAGAGGATATTGATGCGGCTTGCTTTTCAATTCTTTCTCCATGCAACTTCAAGTTTCGTCCATTCACCTTAAAAGCTCCTTTCTCTTTGTCCCAAACTTCCACAGCTCCATGGGAAAGGCTTTTTGATACCTTGAAGGGTCCAGACCACACGTCAAATTTAGCACTAAAATGCATCACCAAGTCACCTTCCACGAACTCTTGCTTCTTGCTAGTCTTTATGTGCTCATCTCTTTTTCCTTTCATTGGACATAGTAATGCTGCATCTTTATTCACTTCCATGACAGCATTATCCTTGGCATCCACCTGAAAACAACTTTCTTCCTCGAGAGGTCCTCTTATTGCTCAGAAGACATCAAACTCGACCTTGTCATTCCCTATCTGGAGAGTATGCTTTCCATCATGAACATCAATTTGAGCTCCAGTTGTAGCTAAGAATGGTCGTCCAGGAATAATCGGCTTCTGGGAATCAATCTTCATGTCGACCACCACAAAATCCACTGGCACAAAAAATTTTCCAACCTGGATTGGATTGTCCTCCAATATCCCTATTGGGTGCCTGACTGATCGGTCGGCCAGTTGAAGAGAGATATTCGCCAGCTTCAGTTCTCCAATATCCAGCATCTCCACAATCTGCTTGGGAATAAGACTAACACTAGCTCCCAAATCACATAATGCTCTTTCAATGCACAATGAACCAATGTGGCAAGGGATAGAAAAGCTTACAGGATCCTTCAATTTCGGGGGCAACTTATTTTGTAAGATTGCACTGCATTCCTCCGTAAGCGCCACCGTTTCATAATCTTCCAGCTTCCTTTTCCTGGTAAGAATATCCTTAAGAAATTTAGCATAAGCAGACATTTGAGAAATAGCTTCAGTAAATGAAATGTGAAAGTGTAATTTCTACAAATGTTTAATAAATCTCCCGAATTGTTCGTCTTGTTTGCTCTGCTGAAGTCGTTGAGGGAATGGAACTGGTGGTTCATAAGCTTTGACTTCAGGCCATAACTCCTTCGGTTGCTCTCTTTTTTGCTTCGCTAGCTTCCACTTAGGAATCCACTCCTCTTGCTCTCGCTTCTTCTCCTCTGCTTCCTTGTCGGTTGATTGCACTTCTGCTTCAGGTTCCTCCTCCTCTTCTTGCTTGAAGGTGGTTTCAGCATCCTCTTTGGGTTGGTGGACATCCTCCAATTACTTGCCGCTTCTAAGCATCACAACTTTCACATGTTTGCTTGGATTAACTCTAGGCTGCCCTGGTAAGTTTCCTAGGACTCTCTTGATCGCCTCAGCTTGCTGCGCGATTTGCGTCTCAAGCATCTTCGAGTGAGTCTTCAATTCCATCAACTCGTTTGTGAATCCTTGCATCATCTTCATTTGTTCGTGTTGAGTTTCCATCAGTTGGCATTGAATCTCTACTTGTTGATGTTGACTCTCCATTTTTTGATGTTGGGATTCCATTAAAGATTGCATCATCACATGAAGATCAGGTTGTTGTGGAGCATGAGTGTTCAACTGCCATGGTGCTAATCCTTGAAGATTCCCTTGCTGAATGCAATTTCGCCGCTCCCATATTGGATGACTCGTCCACTCCGGATTGTATGTGTTGGAATAAGGCTTCGCTTGCTGCCGTTGGCTCATGAGGTTTAGTTGCTCAATCGGAAGTGTATCACTAGTAAGGCAACTTGCACTCAGATGTCCTCTTCCTCCACAGTTGTCGCAAGTCTGAGATGGCATTATTGCTACTAACTGCTTAGTAAGAGCATCAAACTTGGCATGTAGCATGGTATTATCCGTGTCCCAAACTCCAGCTACTTCCTTCCGATTAGGTCGTGAAGAACCTTGGAAATTGTTGCTTGCCATAGTTTTGATCCTCTGGTACGCCTCTTCTGGTGATTGCACCATGAATGCCCCTCTGTATGCTGCATTTAAACTCATACGCAATGATTCAGTTAAACCATTAAAGAGTGATTGGACTACTAACCAGTTGGCTAAACCATGTTGTGGGATATCCTTGCAAAAGTTCCTTGTAGTGCTCTCATGCCTGACAAAAGCTTTCTCCACCATCTTGGGCAAAAGATGTAATCATGCTTCGGATTCATGCTGCTTTATCAGGTGGACAGTACTTGCTTAGGGATGCTTTAGATAATTCGTCCCATGTCTTGTAGGTTGCATGTGCACTCAATTGGAGCCACTTCTTTGCCTTGTCATGTAATGAGAACGGAAATAAACGAAGGGGAACAGCATCTTCAGTTGCTCCATCAATTTTGAATAAATTGCATATCTCCAAGAAGCTTTGCTGATGTTGATTCGGATCTTCATTGTCTAAGCCTCAAAATTGATCATGTTGCACCATCTTAACAAGTGCTGGCTTGAGTTCGAAGTTGTTGGCTGCGATCTCCGGTTTTGCAACACTTGATTGCGCGGCATCCAAGCTCAACATCGTGTAGTCACGCAATGTCTTCCTCTGCCCTTCTACCATGCCTGATGTTTCTGCAAAATTCGTCCTTTTTTTCCTCTCTTATGTCGGTGTCCTCCTAGATCAATCTCAACAATGCTGTCACCACATCTGGCTTTGGTCTTAAAATCAACAACACCTGGAGAAAAGAAAAAAAAAGAAAATAGAATTTAAAAGAAAAAGAAAATGCAGAAAAACAAAACTTAAAGTAATCTAGTTGTTATTTCAATAATATTAACGCCGTTCCCCGGCAACGGCACCGAAAACTTGTATGCAAATAACATAACCGATTTTGAACTTGGATGTCTATTGATTATTGTAGGCTAATTGTCTTAAAGTATTAACTCTCAGCTCTCGCATGTTGAATCAATTATTCAGTCCATAACTACCTAGTTCTCACTAGCAAAGTTTGTAACTAAATTCATTAAGCATAGACAATTTAACAACCTTAAGAATAACTATCAGATTTCGCATCTTTAGTCTTCTAATCAATCTATGATATTCAGATCTAAAACCTAATCAACAACTCAGCTCTCGCATGTCGCCATCAACAAAGATTCAGATCTAAGTTAATGTAAACTTGGTAGCTAATCAAGCAACAAACAATTCAGCACACATAGATCAAACAAACACAACAGATTCTAGGAACAATATCTGAATAATATTATAAAAGCATAAGAGTAATTGGCTACATCCCTAATCCTAGATTAAGAGACTAGTTCCACATAAAAATAATAAAATCAAAATCAACACAAGAATTCATCATGGAATCAAATAACAGAAAAACCGAATAAAGGAGAAGGTGTAATCGATTTTTGCAGAAAGACTGGTGTCGACTTCTGCTGCTCCTTGATCTCGAATTTTGTGCTTCAGAAACTGATGATTTTGTGCCTCCAGATCATCATTATCATGCTAGAAAGTTGAGTGGAATAATCTTTGAGCCTTGCTTGAGAATTCAGCACCACCTAATAGAGAGAAAGAGAAGAAACCCCAATTCTATTAGTGTATGTGACCTAAACCCTAAACAATTTGGCAGAGCTTTGCCCTCTGGACTCGGCCTCTTGAATGAGATGCCCCAAGGGGTGTATTTATAGTGGTTTTGGTGCTGGAGGTCGTCCAAGGGTCTCCTTCTTTGAATTAGAATAGAATTCTTTACTTGCATTGCAAGTTGGACTTTTGCCCGTTTTCTGACCCAAAAATTGCACGATAGTTATCGACTAGAAAACGTCCGAACTGGGTGTTGGGCTCTTCCAAAAAGTTCTAGAAAATTCTCTCAGCTTTCTTCTCATAAAACGAAATCCTCAATTAGATTTCTGTATCTCGAGATATCGTCAAAAAACTGGGCCAGGGTCGGCACAAAGAAATCTGTATCTTGGGCGGAAATCGACTGAGTGCTCCTACCCGTAGACATGTCCAAAAATTATGAAATTTAATTCATAGAAAGCTATGGAAGTGCACTTTCGTATCCACTTGATCTCACTTAATTTCTATACCAAGAACTCCCGGAATCTCCAAAATCGTCGGTTGTGCTCACTACAAAAAGTTTCCTAAATTGGGCCTGGTTTCCAAACTTGGCTAAAAAGCTTCAATTCTTCAAATAAAACCGATTTTCACCTGTAAAAACACTTAATCAGCAATATTGAAGTACTAATTGACACAATGCATGAAAAAACAAAATAATATAAAGATTATACACATAATTGACATAGAAAACATAGTAAAAGCTATTCAAAACCATCATAAAAAGTGTTAATATTTAGAGCACATCAGTAGGCATAGTACAACTCCACGATAGCTTACCCGTGGGCTGATCACGGTGTATTGATGTGAAGCTGTTGGTTGTTTTTGCTACTTGTGTGTATCATTTATGCTGCTTGTTTGATCACCTACTTATTTCAGTACATGACCGGCGTGACAGATATGGTAGCGGTACATGGTTTAAGTGATGCTAAGGGGGCTTAGGCTAAAAAGGGTTGCTAAAGGCTGTTACCCATCATTAGTGACTGTGGGATAGTGAGAGCTAACTTTTCTGTGTTGGTTCTCTTGTACTTTGTGTGCAGGTAAGCCGACAAAAAGAAAGTTAAGAAAGGAAGTGTTTACTAATGTTGTTACCCTGGATGTGCAATCCGTTCAGGATGCCGAGGATGTGGATGATGAGACTTACGTCCCGAGGGGTGCTAGTGATGAGTTGCCTAGCGAAGCAGAATACTCAGATGCCTTGCAAGAGATGCCTATGGAGGTGCTGAAGGCTGGTTTACATGGTGTTAACAGGGCAGTTCAAATTACGGCCGAGATGATGGCTGCTGACTGAAAAAAAGAGAGGACCCGATACATCGGACCACATGGGGAATCCGCCTTGGTGACGTTCGTGAAACTCGATCCAGCAACATTTTATGGGACTGAAAATGATGACCCACAACGATTTTTGGATGAGGTTTGGAAGTGTTGCCAAGTGATGGAATGTACCGACCATCAAGCAGTTACTCTTGTTACCTTCCAGTTAAAGGGGGATGAAGCTAATAATTGGTATGAATCTAAAATAAGAGAGAGGATACCTGATGCTGCCCCATGGATTTGGACTGAGTTTCATACCATGTTTCTTGATCGGTTCCTGCCTGAGAGTATTAGGGATCAGAAGGCGGCAGAATTTGAACTCCTAAGACAAGGTGACATGACAGTGGGAGAACTTGACGCCAAGTTCACAAACCTGTCTAACTATGCAATGCATATCATTCTTGATGAGCGGAGGAAGATCAAAAGGTTCATTGGTGGGCTGAAGGGTTACATACATAACTCTTTAGTGGCTATTCCATTCGGATCTTATGGTGAAGTAGTTGACAAAGCTCGGGAAATTGAAGCAAAGATTCAAGTAGAAACAGTTGAGGCAAATGCCAATAGAGCAAGGCAAGACAATACTCAAAGCCAACAAAGTTTTTCTACTGGATCAAGTCAATTCCGAGGGCGTGGGAAGACAGGATTGTGGGTTAACTTGCCTAGGGCCCGATTCAGGGGCAGTCCTAGTTATGGTGCCTCAAGCATTGGTTGGAGTTCGATGAGACCTGTAGTAAGCTAATATAGGGGTGCACAGCGCGCGCAAGTGAGACCCAGCACGGTATGCTTTATGTGTGGCCAATTCGGTCATATGTCGCTGCATTATCCGATGAGGCACAACATATGTTATTCATGTGGGCAAACTGGGCATAGAGCTCGAGAGTGTTCTGCTGGGCAACCATCCATGGCATCCAGTGTGGCCTCAATACCACCTAGGCCACAATGGGCTGACAGCCAGTCCCCATTTCGAGGTAGGGGAGGTGTTGGACGTGGAGCTGTTGGTAGAGGCAATAGCTACCAACTGGGTTAAGGACAAGCTCGTGTATTTTGCTTGACTCAGGAAGATGCTAGGGCCTCTAACACAGTCGTGACTGGTGTACTCAAAGTTAATTTGTGCCCCTCATTATCTTTAATTGATACGGGGTGTACGCACTCCTTTGTTAACTCACATTTTGCCAAGTATTTTGAGGAAGCACCTAGTGATTTGGGGAGTCCATTGGCTGTGTACACACCACTAGATGAGTGTGTGTTTGTAGACAGGGTGTACCAAGGGTGTAATATTTGTGTGATTGATCACCACTTGCGAGCAGATTTGTTGTTGTCGCCAGTGGCTGACTTTGACCTAATTTTGGGAATGGATTGGCTGTCACAGTATGGTGCACAGGTGGATTGTGCAAATAAAAGAGTGAAGTTTCAGCCCACAGGGGAGGCAGTATTTATCTTTTAGGGAAATTTTGTCTCTTCACAACCTCAAATAATTTCCACAGCGAAGGCAGCTCGGGTAGCACGACAAACAGATTGCTTGTATTTGGCATCGGTGCAAAATGTAGGTGAGCCGAAAATTTCAATTCGTCAAGTTCCTGTTGTTAATGAATTTCTTGATGTATTTCCTGATGACTTGCCGAAATTATCACTGGAACGTGAGATTGAGTTTGGCATTGAGCTTGTGCCCGAGGCAGAACCTGTGTCAACTACACCCTATCGGATGGCCCGTAACGAATTGCGGGAGTTGGAAATCTAGCTATAGGATTTGTTGGGCAAGGGATTTAACAGGCCTAGTGTGTCTCCATGGGGAGCTCCAGTTCTGTTTGTTAAAAAGAAAGATGGCTTGATAAGAATGTGTGTCGATTATCAACAATTGAACAAACTGACAGTGCGGAACAAGTATCCACTGCCTCGCATTGATGATTTGTTTGATCAGTTGCAGAGGGCAAG
Source organism: Turnera subulata (assembly GCA_028386065.3). Taxonomy (NCBI): domain Eukaryota; kingdom Viridiplantae; phylum Streptophyta; class Magnoliopsida; order Malpighiales; family Passifloraceae; genus Turnera; species Turnera subulata. The sequence goes on from JAKUCV010002964.1 coordinate 21,314, forward strand.
ATTTATCTCAAAGATTGATTTGAGGCCGGGTTACCATCTGTTGAGAATTATGGAGGAAAATGTGTGGATAACCACAACATTCCAAACACGGTACGGGCGTTATGAATTTTTGGTGATGCCGTTTGGTCTGACCAATGCACCAACAGCATTTATGGACTTGATGAATCGGGTGTTCAAGCAGTACCTTGATAAGTTTGTGATTGTGTTTATTGATGATGTGCTTGTTTACTCAAAAACCAAGGAAAAGCATGAGAAACATTTGAGGATTGTGAGTTCTGGTTAGAAAAGGTGTCATTTCTTGGCCATGTTATATCAGCTGAGGGTATTGAAGTAGACCCGGAGAAAGTGGAGGCAGTCGTTAAGTGGCCGAAGCAAACCAATGTGACTAAAGTATGGAGTTTCCTTGAGCTGGCAGGATACTACCGACGGTTTGTCGAAGGCTTCTCTTCAATTGCTGCACCATTGTGCGGAGTGACTCAAAAGAAGAAACATTTGTGTAGACTGATGCTTATGAGGCTAGCTTCCAAGAGCTAAAGCATATGCTAACAACAGCACCGATACTTGCATTGCCTAAGGAAGATGGGGTGTATACTGTGCATTGTGATGCATCGAGGGTCGGATTGGGCTGTGTTCTAATGCATGATGGCAGGGCAATCGCTTATGCATCCTGGAAACTAAAGAAGAATGAGGAGAATTACTCGGTGCACGATCTCGAGATGGCAGCAGTAGTGTTTGCTTTAAAAATTTGGAGGCATTACTTGTACGGGTGTTAACACCCAAATTTGACCCACAAATATTCTTCTAATTTGGATTTTAAACATGCTTGAACCTTAGGATTAATGAGATGATTTGGTCTTGGTTTAAGACTGTTAGTAATATGCCCAAAAGCCAATCATGGATGTTTATTTATAGTCATGTACATACACTTTAAGGTTATTCCAATAAGTATCGTTTATGAGATAAACACTTGCACATACTTACAACCCTAGTATATATATATATATTTGATATGTATATTCTTAAATGTCCCTAGTCGGTTATTATTACGGATGGGTTGTAATAATAAGTTAAGACTAGCGTATGTTGAGAATTTATATGTGATATGAATTCTATATACGGGTACAAGTTGGAGAACTTGTGGACTGGACCGACCCACATAAGAACGCTACATGGAACGTTATATGTTTGTCGATAGCGTTACTTACTGATGTGTTGTCCTTTGACCTGAGATCGTCAAGGTATCCAACATATGAATCATGTATTCTGATATTATTCCTAGTCACCCGTAACTGGGTGGACATAAGGGTAATCA
>JAKUCV010002965.1:2817-20882 GCA_028386065.3 Turnera subulata
GTAATTTAGCTTGGCTTTAGCTTCTGGAAAACTTCAAGTCTTGGAGTTTTGTCTCCTTTTGTTCAAGGTTGGTTCTACTTTCTTGTAAGTTACTCATACTTTGAATCAACGTTGATGAATTTTCTTCTAGCACTTGTTATTTTCTTTAAAGTTATGTCTAGCTAAATTTGTAATCTAGGATTAGGGGATGATTTTGTTACTATTTCCATGCTTATTTAAATAAAGAATTATTTTGAGATTTTATTCTTCTTTAATTCGGTTTATGAATCTTTACTATGTTAGTTGCTTGATCACCAATTAGCATAAATCCATAATAGGCGAACGTTAAGTGACAGCGTCGTTTACCTATAGAACAACATAAACCGGGCTATAAAAACCGACCTCGAAAGAGGCGTGCTTTTTATTGGAGATTAGGTAGGGAAATTTCTTAATGCTCTTAGTTTATTTTAGCACTGGCCGATGCATAGTGGACATAAACTAGGAAGGGATTTTACGGCACTACGAGAGTAGGTTATCAATCTAGTTTAGATTTCCCGTTTCTTTTAAAGAAGTTTAATTTGAGAATTTAGTTCATAGATTCACATAGGCTAGCTATGTAGTGACAGTACATGGCCTGCTTATGCGTAGCTTAATTGCATGGAAATATTGGCAAGGAATTCCCCGAAGTCCTAGATGCTTCTTATTATTAAATTTAATCTCGCTTTTTATCGCTTTAATCTTAGTTTCAACATTAAACTCTCTCGATTTACGATTCTTCTAGATAATCTTACATTGCATTGTTAATAGTACTTAACAAAGATCCCTGTGAGACGACCTTGGTACTACAACAACCCCGTATACTTGCGGGAAGCCTATCAGTCACTGGTTTAAATCCCTTTTGCAACCTTGAATACCGAAGTGTCAAGAATAGTAGATGGTGCAGCTTGTGAATTGGTTTCATTTGGGGTTGCATTATCGGTTGGCAATTCGTCCTCCTTTTTTATCTCAGCTGAATTTTCAGGTTTATCAACAATGATGTCTCTAGGCTGTTGACTTTGACTAAACACATTCTCAACAGAGTCATCATTGTTAGTTGATTCAAGTTCATCAAATACTACATGTATCGATTCCTCAACAATGAAATTTTTTTTTATTATAAACCCTATATGCCTTATACCTTGTTGAGTATCCTAGAAACACACTATCATCAGATTTAACATAAACTTTCCTAATGAATCCTTGGTATTTAGTATGAAGCACTTTGAAGTAACTTATGTTTGGTTTTTTAACATGCCAAAGCTCATATGGTGTTTTCTCAAGTTGTGATCTACTGGTTACCCGATTCAGAATATAGCAAGCAGTGTTCACGGCTTCAGCCCAAAAATAAGTTCGCAAGTTTTGTTCATTTAGCATTGTTCTCGTCATCTCCTGCAAGGTTTGGTTTTTCCTCTCCACTACCCAATTTTTTTGAGGAGTTCGAGGAACTGAGAATGTATGTTCAATGTCATGTCCATCACAAAAATGATTAAAGACAATGTTATCAAATTCACCAACATGGTCACTTTTAATCTTGGTTAGTTTATAACCTTTTTTATTTTGGAGTTTTCTTATTAAAGAAGCAAATTCATAAAGTGCACGGTTTTTTTTGAAATAAAGATAATCCATGAGAAACGAGAATAGTCATCAACAATAACAAAAGTGTAATACTTACCTTCAAGACTTACCATCTTGATAGGTCCAAAGAGATCGAGATGTAGTAGCTCGAGTGGTTTAGTAGTGGAGATACACTTTTTAGGCTTGAAAGAACTTTTGAATTGCTTTCCAATTTGGCATGCATGACACACCTTTTCTTTTTCAAACTTCAACATACGCAGCCCTCTCACAAGTTCCTTCTTTTGAAGATATGCTATGAGCTCACGATGTGCATGCCCTAATCTTCTATGCCAAATTTCAGGTGTTTCTGTTCTAACATCAAGACACTTGTTTTCTAGAATAGTGACATCAACCACATTAATAGAATAAAAGTTTCCGTGTCTTTTTCCAACAAATAAAATTTGATTACCATCGTTTTTAGTTACTGAGCATTTGTTAATTTCAAAGATCAATTTGCATCCACGGTCACACAGCTGACTTATGCTAAGCAAGTTGAACTTTAGATTTTCTACTAACAACACATGTTCTATGGTTGGATCCTTACCAGCATTACCTATTCCCAGTACCCTTACCTTTCGATTTGTCGCCGAAGGGGACAAAACCTTTTCCTCTCGAGTTCAAGGACGAGAACTTGGACATATCACCCGTCATATGTCTTGAGCACCTACTATCGAGTACCCACTCATCCCATTTTACCTGTTACAATGTCAAATCTATGGTATCCAGACAAGCTTGGATCCTTGTGAATTAGTTCTGGTACCTTTAGGCACCCATATGAACTTGATGGGACAATGCTTTTTCCTAAAAGTGCAATATTTTATTTTGTGTCAATTTCTATTGCAATAGATAAGTGATGTTGTAACCAAAGGCGAGCCTAAAAAATTTAGTCTTATGATTCATTTTAGTCCTCCAACTATCCGAAGATGGGACGAGACTAGCTTAACTCTCAAAAACATGATGTGTGGCTCCTAGACCAACTTTTTGTAATGTATGCCTTTGTTGACTTAGGATCATATCCAATCCTTTACTCCCATGATCAAATTTTTCGAGCATACACTTCAAATTTTCTACAGTTTTCTTCAGATTAAAATTTTGTTGTGAGAGTTTTGTCGTATCTGCTTTTTGTGTAATAATTTGCTTCTCTAGAGCCTTTTGTGAACTGATGAGAGTTTCTTTATCCGTTTTGGCATTTTCAAAGCCATTTGTGCATAACGTCAGTTTCTTAGTAGTTTCTTCAATTTCTATCATGCATTCTTCCTTTTCTGATTCTAATATTTCTACTTTCTTTCTTAATGCTTTATTTGCCTTGGCCACTGTTTTGAAACTTTCGAATAGCTCATCATATGCATCATGTAGCTCATCGGAAGTAAAGCTAGACGAGTTAGAATATTTTACCTCTTTCTCTTCTCGTGCCATAACGCAAAGATTTGTTTATTCTTCTTCATCTGATTCATCATCCGAGTCAAGGTCGTCCCATGCAGGCATGGCTTTCTTCCCCCTATTCTTGAAGCTGTCAAACTTGGGTTTCCGTATGTTGGGACACTCGGCCTTGATGTGCCTGGGTTGATTGCACCCATAGCACAAAGGTTGCTCTTTCTTTGATTCATCAATTCTCATACCTTTGAAATTTCTCCCCTTGAGGTTCTTTTTTTTTTTTTAGAAACTTGACGAATTTTCTTGTAATTAAGGCAACATCCGGATCATTTTCAGAGTCACTCTCATTTGTTGTCTTGAGAGCTATATTCTTCTTTTTCTTTGCCTTTTTCTCGAATTTTGATCCATGAACTATGAGGTTCCCTATTAGTTCATTGTAGGTGAGGGTGTTCATGTCTTTGGCTTCCACTACCAATTTCCAAGCCGTTTCTTATGGCAAGAATTCTTCATCAGCAGGAACCTTCAGCTCCCATTCAGTAGGAAGAGATCGGAGGATTTTTTTTGTTACCTTTCCTTTTGTTGTAATGGTCTTGTCAAGACATACTAAGTTGTTTCACAGGATGGGGAACCTTGTGTCAAGGTCCTGGATTGTTTCATCTGGTTGCATCTGAAACAACTCGAATTCTCTCATCATCCTATTCATTTTTTATTCTTTGGCCTGATTTGTTCCTTCATGTGCAACAAATAGGAGGTTCCGAATTTCGTTTGCTATTTTGCATGATCTTACCCTCTTGAATTCGGCCTGACTGATGCCACAAAGGAGTGCATTCTTGGCTTGGGCATCTAATCTTGCTTTCTTCATTTCACCTTCACTCCAGAACTACATGTCTTTAGCTGGACATGAGTATATGGTGAGTTCACAACTTGCCACATCTCTAGATCATCTCCCTCAAGAAAGGTCTTCATGCGAAACTTCCAATGATCAAAGTTAAGACCATTGGAGAAAAATGCATTGTTGATGTTGTTCCCCTCAAATGCCATGATCTTGTCTCCTGGAGGTTAATCCACAGTTGGAGATACCTTGCTCCGCACCAATTGTCGGCCCAAAGTGGCTGGGGGAGGAGAGGGGGGGAATTACCATTTTCTAATCAAAATCTAATTTGTTGTCTCTAATGCCAAATTGTTTTTGTGTCTGAAATTTTTGTTTAAGAACTCTAATGGACAAACTAATTAGTACACTAAGAGAAAGAGTTAGAGATAATTTGACACATAATTTATAGTAGTTCGCCACACAGGACTACCTCCACTACTCAAGGATCCCTCCTTGAGATTTCTAACTCTCACTATAATGGCTTTTCACGGGTTCAACAAAAAACCCTTAGTATAAGTTTTCTTTAGGATAAACTCAAACCCTAAGCACTCACCACAAGGTTCACCCAAACTTTGCCTTTACACAACCACTCAGATAGGATACCAAATGACACTCTCACTAAGCACAATCATTTTTTTTTATAGGATTGCTTTACAATGTATGCGCACAAAGAAAAGCTTCTCTCTCTCTCTCTTTTGCTTGACTTGAGAATTGCAAGGTACAACTAGCTTTTTACTTGAATTCAGAATCTCTATATAGCAGGTGTGGATCTTTTCTTGAATTAGCCTTCCATTTTATAGTCAAGATGGATGATGTCTTTTCAAATTTGATCCGTTGCATGTCCCTTTCCATCCAGCTGGTTTGTCTTCTGAGACGCCAGATTGTCAACGTTCATATTACATGTTGTCGCTTTCCTCCTCTGGCATGAGACACTCCATTCAACAGCTTTTTGTCATTGTTTAGTACAGTCCTAGGTTTGACCTACGATTTTGAATCCTCTGATTTTGGACCCGTTTAAGAAACCTTTAACCATTAGCTGAGTATCCAAAATTGTAGTGTCTTAGGTTGTTTGACTAATAGGCATAGAAATTAAAGGTGTGCGAGCTTTTTGGTGAATGCAACCCTTCATGCCCACAAACACTAACTCCCATACCACTTACTCATCTTCCAAGGGATTTGATCAGGGGATGGACATTTTACATGTGAGTTGGAAATCATGGTTAGACACAGGAGATGCTATACATAGGTTTTGTCATCATCAAAACCTAGTTAAAACATTTAACATTTAATATAAAGTAACGATCACTAGTTTAATTAGTTGTACTTAAAAGCTTATTATAGCCACATGAACAATATGTCAATTTAGTGCAAGCATTATGCTATTAAGCATAATTAATTAGTCCTAAGCATTGCACTAATCATCATCAGATTCACGCAAACAACTTGCCATGCAAATAAGATTTTCTGTGGTAATTCATTGTCATAATATCTATTCAAAGTGCTAGTTTTAGTACATGCAATAAATTCATGATGCCACGGTGGTAAATAATTCTGGATTTTATTTATTATATTAGTTCATTAGCTAATTATCAAAAAATATTAGTTCAATAGTTTTTACAACTTTTAACTGTATATGATTTGGGATAATTTTTCACCTTTGTAATCTAATATGCAAAATTCTTTTAATGTATGAATCTGTGCAGTATTTCCTCCCCTTTTTTATGTTGCATACATATCTAATTTAATAAATTTCCTAAAATTTATGTCAAATATGTTTTGTTGTCCAATAAATTGATCTATTCTCTTAAAATTAAATTTAAGGTCTGATCATTAATTAGAAAGACAACTTTTACCTATATTTATCTCAATACAATAAAATTAATTGGAAATGCGTGTTCATGTTATAACTGTAATTGTATATTATGATAATGGGATTGTGTTGTAATTTTAAATTGAATAGTGTGTATAACATCCCCTTTTTTAAATATGGCAAGAGAGCAAATATAGTACAATCTGTAATTTCACAATGAGTAGTGCGCATAATAATGTTTTAAAAAATAATATACATATAAATGGTAACGAGAGCAAATATGGTAGATTAATCTTTTCATTTTCTGAATAAGCCACCGACAAGCAAATTTGAAAAAAAAAAAATCAACAGTTGTAATCCAGAGAGGCATTGAGAGATTAGATTACACTCTCACCAACCCACTAGATTAGATTTAAACCTTAATCAATATTACAGACTCGGGAAGACCCAGCTAGATTTCCTGATGAACAAAAAATTAATTTTGCCAGTTTAGTATATGAACATTTCCAGCAGGAGACCCACCAACCCCCCGAATCATAATCCTGTCATATTATAATAACATTGTACACTCCAGAAAAAATCCCTATATATACCACACCCTGCTTAGTCCAAAAACCATCAAGAAAACGCCATGACTAGAAAGAAAGTGAAGCTTGCTTTCATCGTCAATGATGCCGCGAGGAAGGCCACATTCAAGAAGAGGAAGAAGGGCCTGATGAAGAAGATGGATGAGCTGACCACTCTGTGTGGAATAGAGGCCTGCGCCATAGTTCACAGCCCATACGAGGCAGAACCTGACACATGGCCTTCCCCTGATGGAGTCCAGAACGTGCTGGCACAGTTCAGGCAAATGCCTGAGATGGAGCAAGGGAGGAGGATGGTAAACCAGGAGGGCTTCCTGCGGCAGAGGATCACCAAGGCGGATGAGAAGTTGAAGAAGCAGTGCAAGGATAATAGGGAGAAGGAGGTCACTCACGCCATGTTCCAAATCCTTGCGGGTAACCAGAGCTTGCAGCAGTTGACCACGCTGGACTTGAGCGATCTCATGTGGATGATCAACCACTACCTCAAGGATGTCACCAACAGGTGTGACACCCTCAGGAATGGTGGGGTTCCTCCTCCTCCTCTTTCTCCACCGGCTCCATCCCAGCCCTTGCAGGTGGCACCACTCTCTGTTGTTTCATCAGGAGAGGCTGTCCCTAGCCCGGTGCAACAAGAAGTCCAGCCCCCACCACCACCGCAGCAGCAGCAGCAGCCGCAGAGTGATCATCAGAGACCTCCTGCTTCTGCTGCTGCTGCTTCTTCTGGGGTGAATGTGGAGAATATCCAGAGGCAGAACTGGCGCATGGACTTCATGAGCCCTCTTCCTCATCCCCTCCCACCTCCAACGGATCAGACTCTAGGGTTTGGTGGAGGGGATGAGATGATGATGCCTTTTGGGGACAGTAGTAGCAACCCTAATAATGCCTTCTGGTGATCAGCACCTGGTCCTTTTTCCTTGAAGATCTGGATGATGTCCTTTTGGTTCCATTTCGTTTTATTGATGCTATTTTTCCTTTGGTTCATTGTAGTTTGTTTCTTGGTTGCCTGTCATTCTAGTGTGGTGGATCTGTTGTGTGCTTAGATCGACCTATGTACCATTTCAATCTCTTATTTTTTTTTTCCCTAAATTAATACACATATTTATGATTTGCATTTACTTTCATGTATTGTGATGATAACAATGAATGTTCGATAACAAGAACTGATTGAAATTACAAACTCAAAAGATGAGATCTGACATATATAGGACCTACAATTGCTTCAGGGCTGCAACCATGTTTTCCTGTGTTTAGATAGCGTATATATACTTCTGCTGCAAAATAGCATTAAAAAAATAATTTTCTTTATTGAAGAATTCGGATGAAAATTTTCAACTCGAACATGACTTAATTATTCAACCTAAATTTGATGACAATGAATACTAGCGATTCACCAACTCGACTTATCACTCTTTCACCCTCGAGGAAAGGCTTGATCTGGGCTCTTCAAAATATAGTTCGTCTCAATAAGTTCCGCAGAAATATAATGGTGTGCATGATGGAGTGTGTTGAATATGATCTGTGTTGTTTAGGTTTAGGGTAGTGAAAATGGTTTTGGTATTGGAACAGAAACCTTTGAGGTTGGTGAAGCATCAAACGGCATGGTTGCTGTAAGGCAAGTCAACAAAAACAATACGTCAAAAACTTTTCCTAGGAACCAATTGAGGTTGGTTCAAGTGGTAAGCGACTTGTTCCGCTTAAGCGAGTTATCGGGTTCGAGTCCTCGTGTACGCAGAAAACCTCATTTGGGAGACTCACCCACCATTACCTAAGTGCGCCACCGGAGTCGAGTTAGATTTGGTCTGGTACCTTTGATGTCCTTAGAGGTGGACTGGTCCGGGATACAATGGGAAACAAAAAAAACTTTTCCTAGGATTAGCATGCCCAGAAAAGAGAGCCCCCAATTTGAAACAAAAAAAGAAAAAGGAAAACAAATGGAAGGGAGCCCAGTGCCTTTTATTTTATATTCTTGATAATCTCAACCACACTGGAAAAAAAAAAATTCAAACTAGAGGTGATAGTTGACCCATTCTCCATGCACTCAAGCTACTACTATGAGAATTTCAATGGACTATTTCCAGAGATAATTTTTTTCGGTCGAATTTCCAGAGATTATCATTCTTTAAAAACGAAGCTATGAATAAATTAAAAAGGCAACTCCATCCATATAAAATTTGTTTTTTTTGACAAATCACATAATTGAGTTGTCAAGCGATGGATAAAGTTGGAACTTTAAACTCAATTAATCTACAAAAACAAGGAAAAAAATGTAGAATGCATCGAGATTAGGCCAGAAGTGATGGTGTGGGATGTGTTGGGGATTGCTCCGCTAGTCTTGTCTTTGTATCCAGCTTCTTTATGTTATTTCCTCTGTGCCTCAATATAAGAAAAATTTCTGCACAATCCATAAAAAAATTAAATAAGTGTAATCTCGTTAAATTTTAGTATTCATATTACTATCCTAGACTTTCTATTATCTCAAAAACAAAAACTATCCCAATTATTTTAGTTAATTAAATAAGTATAAACATGAAAAAAATTAATTAATGCTTCTCAAAACCCAATTATTTTGGTTAATTAAATAAGGATAAATATGAAAAAAATATTTAATGCTTCTCAAAATTCTAAGACGTTCTTGTATTCCGACAGAAAATACAAAGCCTTAAAAATTTTATATTGAAGAACAAAGGCAAAAAAACTCCTAAAAATACGTCCCCGTCCTCTATGTAGAAAAGGGACCACAGAAGAAGAATATCCATTAGTATTAGTAATACTGTTGCTGTTTTTGTATTCAAACCATTGCGGGATTTCATCCCCATGGATCCAAAACCACATGTGGTTGCCCGTAGTCCTCCTAATCAAACTACTAGCATCCAACATGAAGCAATTTGCAAAATTTAAAACGCAGTCTCACAAACATGTGGCTAACGTAGATGGAATAGATGTTAGAGAACTACAATTGGCAGCATCCAACATCACCAAACGAGCAGGAAGGTGTTGTATGCATCGAAGTCTGTTGCAATCTTTGAGATAAAGCCTTTCTAGTTTAGAAAGTCATATGATGTATAAGATGTATATAACACAAATAGGTATTTGTGAAAGGCACACTGAATCAGGTGGCTATCTGTGTTATCTATATTAGCATGGATACAATACTTGTCATACAAGGTAAGAGTTACAATGATATTGAAACACTATAGGGATGAGTATGAAGATGTATAGGGATGAGTATGAAGATTACATGATGAGACTAGAACTGTCAGTCATTATCTTATCACTGAGCTGGAATCTTATGTGCTTACATCCCCCTGCAAACTGAACGTGGGAGGTTGCAGGTTCAGTTTGTGCTTATGAAGGAAACCGCATGGACGGCAAGGCTTTTGTGAGGTTGTCTGCCTTTTCTTTGGGAATGAACCGAGCCTGAAGTTGTCTAAAGGCCACCTGATCACGCACAAAATGATAATCAAGAGACACATGTTTTGTCCGATTGTGATGGAACGGATTGTGACTAAGGTAAGTTGCCCCGATGTTGTCACACCATAGTGTCGGAGTGGGCACTGTAATACTCAGTTCACCCATGAGAGACTATATCCATAACAGCTTGGGACTGCCATCGGCAAGTGCTTTATATTCGGCTTTTGTTGAGGACCTGGCCACTGTCCTCTGTTTTTGTGATGACCATGAAACCAAATTTCTACCAAGGAAGACCAAATATCCTCCCGTCGACTTCCGGTCATCAAGACCACCTCCTCAGTCCGTATCAGTGAAAACTTGAAGGTCATTTGTGGATTTTTGATACAACTGAAGACCATGAGAAGCAGTTTGCTTGAGATATCACAATATTCTTTTAACAACAGTGTAATGTTCCTCTGTTGGGGCATGCATAAACTGACTTACCTTTCCAACAGCATACATACTTTAAGGGCGTGTGAAACCAAGGTATTGTAAGGATCCCACTAACTGACGATACAGGATAGGATTAGAGAATGGTTTGCCGGCATTTTTCTGCAGTTTGGTAGATGTAGATGCTGGTGTTTGGAGACCCCTTACAATCTTTCATTCCTGCCTTGGCCAGAAGATCAGTGATATGCATTCCTTGAGTGAGAAGAAACCCATTAGAATTTTGAACAGCCTCAACCCCCAAGAAATAATTGACTGAACCAAGATTTCGAATGAAGAACTCCTTGCCAAGCTGCTGAATCAAGTTGCTAATATGCTCAGCATTATTGCCTATAAGTAATATGTCATCAACGTAAATAAGTGCATAGACAGTAACTCCATGCGAACGATACACCATGAGAGAGGTATCAGACTCGGAAATGGTGAACCCTTGAGCAACCAGAAAATCACTGAGCCTTGTGTACCATGCTCTGTTGAACAAAGTTCCGTTATCACAACGTGAACAACGCGCAGCACTAAGCACTAACCTTTTACACTACCAACCTCGTCACACAGGCAGACTGTGCTAAGACTAAGCAAGACTAGCTTGCACAAGCATGTCGTGCAGAACCCGAGTTAGGAAAGATAGAAAAACTCACAAAGAGTAGTAATAAGACAACAAATAAGAAAAGAGAGAATACACTCTTAGAATACTCAGAGAGAAATGCTAGAAAGCTCTAATGCTTGGGATGCTATTCCATTAGAAAGTAGGGCCTTTATATAGGCTACAAAATTAACAACTAACCTAGAAATTAGGAAACTAACAATCTCCTTCAAACTTTGAAAAATAGATAAAGTTAACTAATGTCTAATTTAGATATTCTAAATGATAACAACCTAAGACCAAATCTAGATAATAACAACCTAGATTTAATTTAGTGGTGTTGATCTTTAACACTCCCCCTCAACACCAACTCCCGCTCTTTCTACCATACCGAGCTGATGACAAAAGCGTTCAAACTTGTTTCCACTCAAGCCTTTTGTGAACACATCTGCGACTTGATCTTCAGTCTTCACCTGCCTCAGCTCCACTTCTTCTTCAAGAACTTTTTCCCTGATAAAGTGATAATGAACCTCCACGTGTTTAGTCCTCGCATGCAACACGGGATTCTCAGCCAAACGTATTGCTGACTGATTATCACAATACAAAGGAATTCATAATCAGTTGACTGATGTAAATCCTTCAGCAACTGCACAAGCCAAGTGCTCTCTTGAGCTGCCACTGCTGCAGCTCGATACTCTGCTTTTTTGTGGACAAAGAAACCGTTGGTTGTCTTTTACTGCACCAGGAAACTGCTCCAGATCCGAGTTTAAAAACATACCCAGTAGTTGAACGTCGGGTATCATGATCACCTGCATAGTCAGCATCACATTAGCCAACTAATCTGCAGTCTTCACCTCTCTTGTACAGAATTCCATTGTCAAGTGTACCCTTGACATATCTCAAGATTCTTCTAACTGCTTCCAAATGAGGCTTCTTTGGGTTTTGCATATACCGACTCATCACACCAACCGCATAGGAGATGTCTAGTCTTATTTGAGCCAGATATATCAAACTACCCACCAATTGATGATGCATCGTTGCATCTTCCAAATCTCTTCCTTCATGAGCACATAACTTGACGTTTGGCTCCACAGGTGTCGATATTGGTTCGCAATCGTGCATTCCAAATTTCTTCAGCAAATCTTTGCAATATTTCTGCTGATGAAGAAAGATACTTTCTTGTGTACGGTCAATTTCAAGACCAAGAAAGTGCTTAAGCTGTCCAAGCTCTTTCATCTGGAAGCGAACTGATAAATTCTGCTTTGTCTGGAGAATTTCCTCTTCACTATCTCCTGTGAGGATTAAGTCATCCACATACACCAGCGCTATAGCTAACTTCCCTCCACTAGCTTTAACAAATAAGCTAGAGTCTGCAGTTGTCACAACATAACCACCCTGGACTAAAAACTCAGTAATTTTGCCATACCAGGCCCTTGGTGCTTGTTTTAGTCCATAGAGGGCCTTCCGGAGTTTACATACAAACTCGGGATGATCTTGACGCTCGAAACCCTTTGGTTGATCCATGTAGATCTCTCGATCTAGCTCCCCATGCAAAAATGCGTTCTTCACGTCCATCTGCCACAGGTTCCAGTTCTTACTAGCTGCAAGTGCTAGTAGAACTCACACAGTTGTAAGCTTTGCGACTGGACTGAACGTTTCATCGTAGTCTAGTCCATACTGTTGAGAGAATCCTCGAGCTACCAAACGAGCCTTGTACCTCTCAATCGATCCATCTGTGCGACGCTTTATCTTGTAAACCCATTTGCAAGAAATAGGCTTTACTCCTCCTGGTAGTGGCACAAGCTCCCAAGTCTGGTTGTGATCCAATGCTGCAAGCTCCTCTTCCATAGCTTTAATCCATCTTGAGCTCAAAGATGCTTCTTCAAAACTCTCAGGTTCTTTCACATCTTCTACAACAGCAGCATTGGCATACTTGGGATTCGGCTTCTTAGGTCTTACCGATCTTCTTGGCTGAGCTGGCAGTTCAGCTGCAACCAACTCACCTTCTTCACTTGACTCACTATCTCCACTTGGCTCATCTTCTCCATGCTCTGCTGTACTCAGCTCGCCTCCTCCACTCGGCTCGCTATCTCCACTTGGCTCACATTCTTCACTCGGCCTAACTTCTTCATTTGGCCTTTGATGCACACCTGTTCGCCAAGGACTTTGAGCTACTGCTACACCATGTCCACCATCTTCTAAAACTTCAGCTTCTCCTAAACTTAGCTGAACTTGAGAAGACTCCACTGTCTCTTTCAAATTATCTGAATCTGACAGTGCTTGCTTATCTGAGGACCACCACGTAGATGCTTCATCAAATTCTGACAAATCTTGCAGTATGACTTTGTCATCTATCATATGGTTTGAACAATCTGAATCAATAATCCAGTCGTTCGCATAATCGATTTGATTATGTGTTGTTGCCGTAAATGCAAAATCTTCATCTTCTGCAGCAAACAATGCTTCAACATCCCATTCTTCTTCATCTTTGAATGTGGCAGCATTGCTCTCCATGGCTTTCTTCTTAGACCAACAGTTTTTCGCCATGTGTCCCTTCTTGCTACAATTGTAACACTTTCCTTCGAACATCCTTGCATTGGAATAGTTCTCCGAGCCTCCTTCACGAGAGCTCGTCTCACCATGATGACTTTTAAACTTGTCACCATTCTTCTTGGATCCACCACCTTCATGCTGCTTGGAATTCCACTTGCTCTTCTTTGCATAGAGTGCCTCTTCTTCATTCTTCAGCGAGACTCCTCTCATTTGCTTAGTTAAGTCTTCTTGACCGGCTAGCAAATTCTCAAACTCCTCAAGTGATGGCTGTTTTGGCCAACCTTGTACAGCAGCAATAAAGCTTCTAAATTCCGGCCTTAAACCATGGATAAGAATTCTCTTCATCCTGGAATCGCCGATAGACGCTTCTGGATCCAACTCCGAAATCTCACGGCACAAGAACTTCACTTGGTGAAAGTATTGTGCTATTGTCATGTTGCCTTGTGTCACCGACAATAACTCGTTCTCTAAAAGTTGAAGCTTAGTCTCATTCTTTTTAGAAAATCGAGTGACAAGTGTATCCCAAGCTTCTTTCGGAGTTTCAACTTTCTGTATGTATTGCAGTATTTCCTTTCCTACTGTTGTCTTCAAAGTGAACATTGCCTTGCCCACTTTAATCTTCCACTTCCGCAACTCTCCGTTTGCATCTGCAGGCTGTGCTACCTCGGTACCATTGACCACTTCCGACAGATCTTGTCCTTGCAAGTAGGACATCAAGCAGATTGACCACGTACTATAGTTGTTGTTGTTGAGCTTCTCCATTGCGCCGATAACTTGTAGGTCGGTCATTGTACAGACAAAAGATTCTCACAAAACACCTCTACGTGACTTCCCTAAGAAGGACCTGCTCCGCTACCAGATTGTTGAACAAAGTTCCGTTATCACAACGTGAACAATGCACAGCACTAAGCACTAACCTTTTACACTACCAACCTCGTCACACAGGCAGACTGTGCTGAGACTAAGCAAGACTAACTTGCACAAGCATGTCGTGCAGAACCCGAGTTAGGAAAGATAGAAAAACTCACAAAGAGTAGTAATAAGACAACAAATAAGAAAAGAGAGAATACACTCTTAGAATACTCAGAGAGAAATGCTAGAAAGCTCTAATGCTTGGGATGCTATTCCATTAGAAAGTAGGGCCTTTATATAGGCTACAAAATTAACAACTAACCTAGAAATTAGGAAACTAACAATCTCCTTCAAACTTTGAAAAATAGATAAAGCTAACTAATGTCTAATCTAGATATTCTAAATGATAACAACCTAAGACCAAATCTAGATAATAACAACCTAGATTTAATTTAGTGGTGTTGATTTTTAACATGCTCGTGGTGTTTGCCGAAGACCATACAGAGATTTGTTCAATTTTCACACAAAATTAGGCTTGTCAGTAGCAACAAATCCCTGTGGTTGTTGCATGTGGACAACTTCATGCAGTATACCATGGAGGAACCCATTGCGTACGCCAAACTGATGAACCTGCCAATTGTTTGTGAGAGCATGACTCAAAGCAACGCGAATTGTGGTTGGTTTGACCACTGGACTAAATACCTCCTTAAAATCCACTCCACGTTGGTGAAACCCTTTAGCCACTATTCTGGCTTTAGAGCGTTCCACCTCTCCTGATGATTTTCGTTTGATCTGAAAAAAAACCCATTTATTACCCACAACATTCATGTCAGTCCGATATGGAACCAAAGTCCATGTGTTGTTATGAATGAGGGCATTGAATTCCTCAGCCATGGCTGCCCTCCACTCTGAAAATTTTGAAGCCTCAGAGAACGACGATTGTTCTTTTGTTGGCAATACACAAGAAGTAACCATATAGTTCGATGGTGAAAACCTTTCTACTTTCTTTGGATTGCGACGGAGAGTCATGCGAGGTGGTGGAGTGATGGGTAAAGGAGATGGTGTTTGAGGGCTGTCGAGGTTGAGGGATTCAGAAATAGGTAAGTGGTCAGATTGTGGTGCAGCACAAGGGGACTGTGTTCATGAGTGAGAGAATGTAGGATTCCTGGGAGGTGATAACGCGCTAAGTTGCGGTGTTGAATAGCTTGATGAGGATGCCCAAGGCGGTAGTGCCAGACTTCTTCTCTTACCCGAACAACAGATAGAGCAACATTAGGTGGTGATGAAGTGGGAGAGAAGGAATATAAACCATGATCACTCCTGCCTGTGAGAATGATTCTCTTGGTTCACCGATCCATAACAAAAAATGGTAGTAGTATGAAATTCAAAAAAGATATTATTATCTTTGGCAAACTGTTGTACGGAACGAAGAGATTTTGTTATGGAAAGAACATAAAGAACACTGTGAAGATGAAGAGGACGAGTAGTAGAAGGTATAGAAGAGTTACCAATAACATTAATGGTTAGATCTTTTCCATTGCCAACTTAAACCGAATCATTCCCGGAGTATTCATGATAAGACTGAAGATTTTGATGGTCTGGAGTGACATGGTGGCTTGCACCAATGTTAGGATACCACTATTGAGGTGCATATGGCTGTGTTACAGAATCAACAACTGAAAAGTTTTCATCATGGCGTTGATAACATGTATGCGCTGTATGGTCAAGCTTGTTGCACATCTGACACCAAAGCCTGTTGGAGTCATTATTGCGACCAGAACGATTGTCATAATTCTGTCTATAATGAGGCCGATTGCCACGTCCTCGGCCACGGTTGATGGAACGAGTGTCCACAGAAGATTGCCTCCGAGTAACATGAGCAGTGGGCAAAACCGGCGCCGGAGCATCAGGTGCAGTGATAGCCAAGCTGCAAAGCTTTAAGAGGATCACCATTAAGAATTTCATAATTCAATAAAATACTTTAGAGTTCTTCAAACTCAATGGGGTCTTGATGAGCATTTAAGGTGGTCGCAAAAGTTTTCAAAGCTGGTTGTAGACCACGAATAACACTGATGTTGAAGTCAAGAGTAGGAACAGGTTGATCAGTGGCTGCCAGTTCATCAGCCATGCGCTTTGCACGGTTATGATAACGGACTGCAAGTTCATCGGGGGATTGCACAATACTCTGAAGGGCCATATGTATGGCCATGCGACGAGTATAATCAGGAGAGGCAAGAGGCGTGATAATAGCATCCTACACAACTTTGGATTTGGGCTTGCCAACAACCGTGGGAAAGACCTCAACAGACAAGGAGGAGTTAATAATACTTAGGATGGCTTGATCCTGCTGAACCCATTACAAATATGCAGGATTGAAGGAAAGAACACCTGCATCAAAAATAATAGTAGCCAGGGGACATGGAAAAGCCCCTGTGACATAATCAAGAAGACCTTGTCCAGCCAAAAAAGGGCTCTATTTGACCCCGCCAAAAAACATAATTGGTACGGGTAAGCTTAATGGATACAAAGTGATGAGGGTTGGAAACATGTGAAGCAGTGGCTGACACAGTTGCAGGCAGAAACATGGTATGAGACACCATGGTGGAAGGAGAGGCTGAAGTAGAGGAAGCTGGAGAGGTGCAAGGCACAGTCGGCATGATGAACAAAAAAAGAATGAGCCGTAGAGCAAGAGGGCTCCGCTACCATATAAGATGTATATAACACAAGTAGGTATTTGTGAAAGGCACACTGAATCAGGTGGCCGTCTATGTTATTTGTATTAGTATGGATATAATACTTGTAAGAGTTACAATGATACTGAAACACTATAGGGATGAGTATGAAGATTACATGATGAGAATAGAACTGTCAATCATTATATAATCACTGAGCTGGAACCTTATGTACTTACATGATGGCACCCTGAAGTACTCAATACTGGTTCCATTTTTTTTTTCCTAGAAGAGTATCCAGTCAGCTACCGGACTAATCTCATCCTGTGGCTCGACGCATCACCCTTGTGAAGTGAGACCACTACCAATAGCACAATTTCCATACACCCCACCTAAATCAATTTTTGTAAGCCATACAAGAGGGGTGAGAAGGTCCGGCAAACCCTTAAGGTTTACACAACGATTGAGATAAAGCCTCTCAAGACTCTTAAGAACACATATGCTCTCCGTAAGACTCGTTGTGCTAGAGCATCCAGAGAGATCAAGTACTGTGAGACTTGTCAACCTGCCAATTATATCACTTGGAAGACTCATTATCTTTCCAACTGCCCAATTCCAAAGAAGCATCCTTCGAAAGAAGTTCTTCCAATCTTTCCAACTGCCCAATTCCATTAGGGAGAGATTCAAGAGTCTCGCAAGAACATTCCAACCATACAAGTCTATAGTAAGATTGCAAATTGTATCAGGAATACTTACTATTTTTGGCCCGCACCTAAAACAGGCCGTTCCAGACAACTTAAGAACATTCCAACCATACAAGTCTATAGTAAGATTGCAAATTGTATCAGGAATACTTACTATTTTTGGCCCGCACCTAAAACAGGCCGTTCCAGACAACTTAAGAAACCGATTTCGCTAGGTAGACTCACTGAAACCTCGCCAACAGACAATGCCTTGAGTCTGGCTAAATGCCCATGATGTTGTTATTACCTGCTTTATGCTACTTCCTTCAAAATGTAAGTTTTTTATGGTTGAAGGTGTAAGTTTCCTAGAAGCTATTACGACATTCATAATGAGCTAGACATGCAGCGGAAGCTAGGAAACTAAACCAAGAACCACATGTGAAGCATATAAACCGTATAACAAAATTTCGTACCTTGTTCGGTTGAGGTCTTTCACCCAACTGCTGGAACGAATCAGTTAGAGCAAGAAGAAGACCTGCTCCTCTACGGTATCC
>JAKUCV010002966.1:0-44616 GCA_028386065.3 Turnera subulata
TCTAACTGATTCGTTTCAGCCTTCGTCTTGGTCTAGATGATTCGTTCCAGCAGTTGGGTGAAAGACCTCAACCGAACAAGGTATGAAATTTTGTTATACGGTTTATATGCTTCACATGTGGTTCTTGGCTAAGTTTCCTTTACTTCCGCTGCATCTTTTGCTTCTATATGAATGTCATATAGCCTAGGGAAACTTACAGTATCATCATTAAACTGTGCAGCATCCTCATTCAACCCTGCATCATTCCACTCATGCTTCACAAACACATGAATGGAATCAATCCCTCTCTGCTCCATGTCAACCACTACTTGAAGCAGGTGGCTTTCATCTCTTATAGGCTTCAGCTCTTGCATGCTTTCCTCTTCATACTTGTAAAACCACTCGAAGGGTATGGAATAGTTATATGCATTCATCTGTTTCTCCCATTCAACTAAGGACACATAGTCAGTCCCAACTTCCCCCTGGATGGATAACCCACCAACATACTCTTTCTCTGCAGTATTGTGATGCCATACACCACCAAAGCGCAAAGTCCAGAATGTGATCATCCTATCATAACACAAACACAGAAAAAACTGTAAATAGAAGCAGAATACAAACTCAACTTCAATTTCCCATAATACTGCAATTTCATAACCAGGAACATTACCACATACCAGTAAGCATTCATGTAATGATACAATGAACAGAACACACCAACAAAGTGAACAGAACACCTCGCATCATCAAGTAACCACACACAAGCACACCATTGCAAACCCTAAACCAATACCCTCTTACAAGACATGGACATATCACACAAATATACTATCAATTTCAATCATTACCGCAACCAACATTTATACAAAATAATGAACATTACTTATAGCAGTGGTGGAATGTTTACCTCAAATGCTTCAGTGAATCATGATTATCAGTGGTGCAATAACCCTCGTCGTGCTTCTCCCACCACCTCCAAGTCCCCTCGGTTTCTGCTAACAACCTGTTTAAGAAGCAGAAAATAGATTAACTCCAGAAACTTCTCAAAATCCAGCATGACAGTACAAAAGATCAATTATAAGGTTATGCATGCAACCCCACACTATAAACACGTAGATTGCACTCTCTACATACAAACCCAGAAGTCATCACCACGTCCTGAGTTGAAGCGAGAAGCGAGAAAAAGCAAAATTCTGACCTTTGTTACTTGCTTCAAAGACTGCAGTGACCATACACGGTGGATATGGTCGTCGATCGTGTCTTCTTTGCCTACCTGGTTCTGCTTGTCAACCACCTTTGCCCGGCCAGACTAGACGTCCGACCAGGCGCTCGTGTACCCTTTCCCTTCTTCAAGTGTTGTGTTTTTATTTAATGGCGCCCACTAAGATCCATGGTGAGCAGCAGGCGAGAGGAGAGGAAGAAGAAGAAGATGAAGGGTTTGAGAGAGATTGAGTGTTTGGAGAGTTCTGTTTTACTTTCTTTTGAGAAAGTGTGAGAGAGAGACGCGATAGGTATTAAATGCGGATGGGAAGTTATGTCCGTTGTTCCGTAGCACAGCCCACGAGAATTCAAAATCCACGGGCAGGATTAATCCACGTGTCACGAATCCGTGGATTCCGTTACTCAAATTGACGGAGCCGAGATGCCATTGGACGGAGGGGGTCAATTGCATGCAATTGAGAGTTCAGGTGGTCAATTGATGAAAAAAAAAGTTCAGGGGGTGACTCAATAATAAACCAGAATTCAGGGGGTCAAAATGTAACTAACCCGTGATTGATCAATGTTGTTATCTTAGTAGCTGTGTGGATTCTTTTAAACTGTGACGGGTATTGGTAGGATGGGTAGCCTTTTTTGTATGATAGGAGGGGCTTGGTTGGGGCAAATATATCCTTTGTCATACCACTCCCAGTAAGGTGGATAATCAAAGCATAAGTACAGAAGCTTGTTTTTGCACTAAAGTTGCTAATAATCATAAAGATAGAACAAATAAACTAATAGGGTCTCCAACAATGTACACGCTGTGAACGCATGAACAGGGTTTAGCTTCAATGAGAGAGGCTCAAATTGTTTCATACCTTGAGAAAATCACAGGCCAGAGTGTCAACGTTCCAGCAAGAGAGGTTCCATCCTCGACTATTTCAGTAGAAAGACAGGAGGAATCCTGCAACGGATTGACACCCTCGAAAATGGACAACAGTAACAGATGGCCCAAGGCCTTGATCCATGTTAGAAAGCATGGTGGAGGAAAAGTTTCAAGAACCTGTGTTTAAGCGGCCTCATTGGGAAGAGGTAAGTTGTTCAATGTCTTCAATGGGCTACCAAAGAAGTGCCAAGAGGTGCAAAGAGAAGTGGGAGAATATCAACAAGTACTTTAGAAAAGCGAAAGACGGTTCGAAGAAGAGAGCTTTGCAGTCAAAAACATGCTCTTATTTTAACCAATTGTATGAAATTTACACCACTACCACCAAGTCTCCCTCGGGAATTAGTGAGGCTAGTGAGGCTGGGGTACTAAAGCAAGACCATCAAGAGTTTGCAGAAACCATTCTGGCTGGAAGGGAACCTCCAATCCCTACAAACTCATCCAGTGAGAATCTGCAAAACCATGCCATGAGCTCTTTAGTACCAAATTTTGTTACCAGTCGAGCAAGGAGAGTAAGTACGACCATGAGAATGGCAATGCCGTGAAATATTGAGAAGGAGATGGTGAAAAACAAAATTTATTGGTGTAGTGAAAATTTGGAAACAAGGTCAGAGTCGAGGATGACATATATATTTGCATAGCAGTTAGTTGATCCCAGTGAAAATTTTGGTTAAAATATGGAAAAACTGATCAGGTCTTTCTTTTCTGATGTGGACAACATTGAACATCATCAAACTATTATTCAAGACTTAGAGTTGGGTACACGTAGAGGATTTAACACAATCCCCGTGAATGCGAAGATGTACAATTATAATTGGTGAAGTATAATAGGAGCCCCATGTTGTGGTTGAAGTGTCATGACGGTATAAGGTGCATGAGCGTAAGATGGTGACAGCTCGAACCAAAAGTTTTGCAGAATCATAGCCAGAGCCATCTTTGCTTCAATGGCTGCAAAGTTTTGGCCAAGGCAGATTCTAGGGCCCCAACCGAATGGATAGAATGCAGTTTGATCATTTGATGCCTTGGAAATCCCTTCAGCGAATCGTTCTGGTCTGAATTCCGCTGCATCGTCTCCCCAGTAATTGGGGTCATGATGAAGAGACATGAATAGTAGCACAAGGTCTACTCCGGCCGGAATGGTCATTCCTTGTAAGTTGGTCTCCTTAAGAGTATGTCGAAGAAGACGAACCACGGGTGGATACAATCTTAGGACCTCATTCAATACCATTGAAACCTGAAAAAATAAGAGAAGAGATCGATCATAGGAAACATGGGTAAGCGATGAGCTACTTCATGCAACTATGATAATTGAAGAAAAGATAAGTTTTGGCACCATTCAAAAAAATTGTGTTGCTTGGAAGCATGAATCCCAGAGAAGATTAATCGGTTGCAAGCAGGTTTTGATTGAGCTATCTTGAGGTAATCAGAGGTGAGAGTATATCTCCATAAATGCTTCAGTGGTTTATTTGTGAGGCGCATAAAGGAAGCACTTACAATTTTGAGCCGATTTATATCGTCAATATCAGGTATTCTCTTTCCACAAATACGCAGGACCTCTTCTCTTGCCTTTTCTTGCCAGTTTGGATGCATTGATAGTAGTACTAGTGTCCAAGTGAGCAAATTGGCTGTTGTTTCTTGGCCAGCAAAGTAAAACAACTTGCATTCCTCTATTACATCATCAATTGTCAGCTCATTATCAGCTTGTGCTTTCGAGCGCAACAACAAGCTTAGTAAGTCATTGGTATTGTCTGAATCTCCGTTCCTTAAGGCCTGCTCTTTCATGTGGATCATATTTCTTAATGTTGTTTTGATCTCTGTGTCAATGCTATATCTCCTCTTATTCTTCTTAGTAGGCAGGAATCTACAGGAAAGAAACACCCATGTAAATGAAACATTTAATTGTTTACATCCACGTGAGTCACATCTGGAACTTGGCATAATAAGTTTAGATTAAAATCACCAAGATTGCGGAGAAAATAAAATTTCCAACCTCAAACCGGGGAAGTAAAAGGAATAAAAAGCTTCAAGGACCAAGTTAACTTGCTCCTTTTGGAGTTGAAATATTTTCTTTCCCTCTTCATAGCTGCTTCCAAAGGCTGTCCTAGCAATAACATCGCCGGCAAGAAACTGCAATTCTGGCGCAACATCCAATTCAAATGATCCCTGGTGATTAAGTAGCTTCTTCCACCGACAAATCAGATCTTGGCAGCTAGTTGAAAATTGAGGGATCATCGCCTGGTAACTTGGAATAGTCAGTTTTTGCTAAAAAAAGAAAAATCATTTGACCCTATGAAACAAGAACTGATGGCGGCTTTTACATAACACAAACTGGTTATACAAAGAAAAGTGGTCGCCAGTTCTTGTAAACACTGCACAGTTGAATATAAGTTTTGCCACCTATATTGTTCCCGTATTAGTAAACATCTAGCAATTAAAGTCACTGCATGTGTAGTTATGAATGGAGCATAACTTGTCTGATGCAAGAAAAGAAATTAAAGACCGACGTTTGGTGGGTTCATAGTGTTAATTTCTTACCTTCAACTTCTCATGTTGAAAAGCAGGTGTTATGGATCTCCTGCGTGTGGCCCATGCCTCTCCTTCCAAGCTTGCAACTCCTCGATGCAAAAGTCTCGCAAGAGGATTAAATGGTGGCTTTACAATGCGACCAGACTTTTCTGTGAGCACCAACCTGACGAGCTCTGCGTCCGCTATTACCAACATCGGTGTTGTTTTCATCCAGCCAAGTGAGATCTTTCCTGTTGTTACAATACCACTAAATAAGAAGAATGATAAAAGCATTGAAAATTTTTCAGTTTCCCTGTACATGCCAGCAAGAACTTACCATAATTTTGCACCATTTCGTGGAGAAAGGGCATAACACGTCCAATGATTTGATGATCTAGAGTTATGGGTTTTGACATGGCTTTCTCTGACATTTTTTTCATCTCTTTCACATCACCAAGCAAGAACTTGTAAGGCCTGCCCTTGATCCCTTGCTGCCTTAAAAGCTTCTGTAGCCTCTTTGGCCTTAACCAAGTTGTGTAAGCAAATCTCGTTAAAGCATATAGAATTAGAACTAGGGAACAGAGCAGGAAACTTTTATAGAAGGCCTCCATTTTCTTAATTTGATTGGAACAACTTCTCTCAAGCCGACACACAATCTTGCTAAAGATGCAGAGCCCGCCCTTCTTTTCGTTTATCCAAATCTGGAGGGTTTTTATAGGCTTTTCCAGATTTTTTATTGACTTTTGTCAGTTCTCTTGTTTCATCCTTTTATTACAAAATGTACATATTACATCACATCCCTGTCTTGAATTTCATGGACTTTTTTCATTTATCTCCTAATTTCAGCTTAAAAAATACTGACATGTCAATTTTTCAGCGTTCGGGCCCACACAAACTATAAACCTCCCTTATCGGAACTAATTTTTTAAGGGACATTTGGTTCAGGTTGGGGATAGTGGCTACGGCAGTCCTAAAACTTTAGCCTAAGATCTATTTGAGTCCTAAACTTTATTCTTTGGTCAATAAAGTCCTAAACATTTAGTTATGACTTTTTTTTTATTTTTTTTGGTTACATCGAGAAACTAGAACGATTAAGGAGTAACAGTCATATACTGAATATCCACATGCAATACACGTGAAAGACTTCGTGGAGCATCCTGTAAAAACAGCATCTCTGCGCTAGCCGTGAGCGCCAAACGAGCAAGGTGATCTGCAGCTCCCTCCAAGTCACTTCCAAAAAAGAAATGGAGTCAAAGTCGAGACTCTCCAATAAAATTCAACCCATCCAATAAAAAACAAAAATAAATTTGGAATTTGACCATCCCAAAAACTAAAATTTATAGTACTTGGTCAAATATTTTATATGCCAAAACCTCTCTTACATCTAACAATAAAAAAACTTTTATTTGAATTTATATCTTAAGGTTTATAGTAAAAATTTTAATACGCATTTAAGCTTTTTTTTAATTTAAAATCATTAAACCACCTAGTTGACTTTCTTGATGCAATAAATATAAAAAATTTGTCCCCCTAACTAAATTTTCTCTTGCTGCAATTAATATAAAGAAAATTGGTCCCCTAACTAAAATTTTCTGGATCCTGGTTCAAGAGAAAAAGTATTGTTAAGGACATAATTGTGTAGAATATTTCTTTAAAGAATTAAGTAAATGCTAGGCCATGCCAAAATTTACAAAAGAAATTAGAAAAAAATTAGAAAATGCATCAAACAGTACAACAAAAATTTATAAAATTTAATATTTATTTATTTATTTCGAGCTACAAATTGGTCTTTCAATCTTATAATCTCACAGTTAAACTTTGATTTTTTAATCAAACCAATATCGGTTCACTAACCTCGCATTCACACTCAAACTAATATCGGTCCACTAACCTCGCGTTCATGTGTGATTCCATATTATGCCAAATCTCCATTGACAGCCTTGTAATGGCTAGATAAAAGATGTGACTCTTTGAGTCCAAGTACGTCATAAGTCACAGGCTCCTACGACTCTTATTTTCCCCAAATTTATATATTATATTTACCATTTCATACACTATGTCGATTTATCATCGGAGTCTCCCAAGTCCACATGAATTCAGGTGACACGTAGACTATGCAGTTTTACTCATCATCAGGATATATTCCAATATAAAATTACATATTATTTATTTTATTTCATAAATTTTTCTTCCCTATCAATTGAATGTTATAATTTTTGCATTAACAATATTTTTATTTTCTAAATTATTATTAGTACAGGTGAAGCGCTCCGACCCGTATTTACCAGATACAGTAAACACGTGCCGAAACTATTCTTATTGATAGGGAATACAGTACAACAACCCGTATATATACAACTGGAAAAAAAATACAACAACCATCACCCAACACGGGGTTCATTATTCAGCAGTTCACAGCTCACAATATATAGCAACAACAGAGAAAAGAGCAAGCAACAGAGGCAATGTGACAAACAGCCTCAAGGTCATATAAACAAGCAATCTGTAACGCCCTGAATTTTCAAAATTTGATTTTTCGGAATTTTCGAAATTTTATTCCAATTTTACCCTTGGGGTATTTTCGAGGTTTTAGTCGAAGAAATAAATTATTATGTCTTGGAAATGTCAATTTTAAATTGGTATTGTCCATGGTTCGGGTTCCGTTGGGAACGGATCCGAGAACGGGGTGAAACGCGAAGATTAATGGAGGGTATTATGAAACTACGTCGTTTTGGGACAGTTTTTTTTAAAAAAAAAAAACGCGTTGACCAGGGGGTTGACCGCGCTTAGTGGAACGACATGTCGTCCACTAGGCACAGCCAACCCTAGCCACACTCTCCTTTATCTTTTCTTTTTCTTTTCTTCTTCTTCCTTATTTTCTTTTCTCTTCTTCTTCAACTGCCGCCGCCTCCTCCTTCTTCCTTCCCTCTTCTTCTCTCTCTCTCTCCCTCTTCTCTTCCTCCTCCTTCGTGCTCTCTCTCCCTTCTCCCTCTCTTCCTTCCCTTTCTCGGTCTCTCTCTCTTTTTCCTCTCACTCACTCGTTTTCGCCTACACAACAGACCCCCCGTTCTCTACGCCGTCGCCTTCCCTTCGTCGCCGTCGCGAGTTGCAGAGGCCGGGAGCCTACTCACGTCGCAGCCGTCGCCACCCTCTCGAAGTGTTGGTAAGCCGGTCGCCCCCTCTTGTCTTCTTTTCTTTTTTCTTTCTTCGTTGGTTCACCGTCTGATGTGGGTGTGGATTTTGTGTTGCCGGTGACGGCGGATGAATTGTTGTCGTGGTGGCGGATCTGTGCGGGTATTGTGGTTCGTGTTGTTGTTGGTCTGTTGTCTCGGCGGGTCTGTCTCGGTGTTGGTTGCGGGTTCGCTTGCAGTGGGTCGTGTTGGGCCGAGGTTGCTGGTGGTGGAGTCTGGCCGGAGCTGCGTTCTGCAGGGGTTGTGGCTTCGGCGGCAAGAGTGTGTGAGTGTTTTGGAGCTCGGGTGAGTGTGTGTTTTTTCTCCGGGCAGTGTTTGATTTCGGTAAGGTTCCGATCCTCTTTTCGGTTTCGAATTTTTCTTTGGAATATGGATTTGATGAGATGATTGGTTCGGTATTTGTTTGTTGTTCTGGATGTGACAGTGTTGTGGGGATTGTGTTGGACATTTTGGGTGTTTCCGGCGAGTTCACCGGAATCCGGCGAAGGCTCGGGAATTTTCCGGCGAGGCTGGGGAATTTTCCGGCAAGGCTCGGGAATTTTTCCAGCGAAGACTTGGGTGTTATTTCCGGCACTTAACGGTATACTTTAATGTGTAATTTGTATACGTTGATGGCATGTACTATAATTCGGAATTGGGTAATATAATTAATCGTGTTTAGTGGAAACCGAGACGGGTAGAACCTTAGGCCGGTAAATACTGACACGGGTAGAACCTTAGGCCGGGAATCTTTGGACATCGGTTTTGACATTGGACTTAAGTAACGGGCTTTAAGCCCAATCCTATAATTAATTAGATAAGGACTTAAGGAAGGGGCTTTAGGCCCGGGAAATTGTAATTGGGCTTAGATTGGACTTTAGGCCGGGAATTCATTAACGACATAATGAGTGGGCCATAGGCCCGGGAATTACTTTTGGACTGAGTTGGGCTTAAGCCTGGTAAACCTTAGGTCCCGTTACTCGGAGTTTGGTGAAGAGAACATTAAGTCGGGTTTAGACCCGGGAATTACATAGTCGACTAACTTGGGACGGGTTTAACTCAGATGAGCATTATAGTTACATGCATGCACGTCTTTTATTGTTTATGTTTGTGATTTGTTGTGTGTGCCGGTATTCAGGCACGGGTAATACCTCGGGAGCTGGTGGATCGGTTTTGGGAAAAGCTCCGCAGGACAATCGTCGTTGAGGTGACTTTATATGTCTTTTTATGTTTGTATGCATGAGCTCGTTGGAATGGTTTGTTTGAGTTGCATGCTTGTTTGCTAACATGCTGTAATCTGTATTGTGTGCCTAAGTGTATTATTTGCTTATGAGCAGGATGTTGGATTTGTTATGGATTATAACATGTGATGTGATTTTGGGTGCTTTGTGTGATGTGTTGTGGGTCGGAGACCCGGTTATCTGATTGAGATGTCTTTATCACACTACCCTGTTAGATCACAACTAATGGCACACATAAACTCATAATCTGTGAATAAAGATAATGTACAGTAGAAGTTAGGCTACTGTGTGCTGATGACCGGTTGTTTCGAGCGGGAAGTGATACCCCTCGGGTTTGCTTGCGGTTTAGCAAGTGTTATGCAGATTTGCATGTGGGTCTGTGATGACCGGTTTCTACCTCCCTCCTTCTACCTCCCCCTTTCTACCTCCCTCTTTCTCTCTGTCTCTCTCTCTCTCTCTCTATGGTTATGATGGGCTTCGTGCCTGGTTGTATTTGGGCTTATGCCTGGTTGTCTCATGAGACGGGACCGAGCTCGACGCACACAGTAGGGGCCCTGGATAATAAATCATAATAAGAAAACTTAACACACAATAGATGGAGAATAATAAACTGTATGCTTGATTGTGTTGGCATGTTAGTACTGATTGTTGTATGTTTGCATGCTAGTCTGTTGCTCTTCTTTCCTTTCGGACTAGATCTGCACACTCTCATAATTAGATATATATTGCTCACTGAGTAGGCGACTCACATAATCGCCAACGTTGTTTTTCAGACCCATAGATAGCGTGCAGTTTCTTTCTTCTTTTTCCCGGAGTACGGACGTGGACATCCCAGCAGGTAGCTGTGTTTGTTCTCCCGGATTGGATCCATAGAGTCGGCATGCATGATTGTTTTATTTCTATTATTTTTACTCCGTTTGACTTTTTCCGCTGCATTGGATTTATTGAGATGTCACTATTGATTCTGGATTATTTTATCGGCGGTTTGCCGGGTTTTATTATTGATGATGTATCGGCAGGATGCCGGGTTTGATTTGAGGCTTGCTAGGCTAGTTTGACTACGTTTGTTATGACATCTCTTTTTATTGAAGATTTTGGATATTGTTTTTTGATATTGATTTTTGTGTTCCGGGTTTCAAGGGTATTTTGGTAATTTCCTTGAGTTTTAGTATTTATTGTTAAATTGGGACACGGGTGTTTCACAATCACAGCAGCGGAATTATAATACAGCATCATATGCAACAGAACAACAGCGGAAGACTCTATGCACATGCAGCGGGTATGGATCAGGGGTCAGGTAGAGAAGAAAGCAGCAGCCATCGAACGTTGTACCTGAACTACGAAACAACTCAACCTACGGGATGAAACCCCGCAGGCAAGGGGTGAGTCTGAAGTGCTCACCGACGAAGGATAAATAGAGATATGCAGGCAACCATAATACTTTCGAAGTAAATACAGGCAAAAACATCACAAGGAATCTACCATAACACAACTGAGTCAAGACCAAAAGAATATTTATTATTATTACCAATTTTATCTTCCGGGCCCCTGTCACTGGGCAAGCTAGGGTCGTACCTGGTTATTAACTAATTCTGGATGCCAGGACAAAACACAATCTGGGATCAACATCCCAATATCCAAATCATCCGGGATCAACATCCCCAGCAACCAAACCAAACCGGCCATGACACCACAGAACTAGCCTCTAACCATCTAGTCGTA
Source organism: Turnera subulata (assembly GCA_028386065.3). Classification (NCBI taxonomy): domain Eukaryota; kingdom Viridiplantae; phylum Streptophyta; class Magnoliopsida; order Malpighiales; family Passifloraceae; genus Turnera; species Turnera subulata. Next base: position 10,758 of record JAKUCV010002966.1, read on the forward strand.
CCACTACTTTCCACGTGACAATTAAATCATCATCTCAAATTCAGTCCAATTCCATTACTCTTTCATCAATTATCCATCTTTCTATTATCTCAGATTATTCCACAGACCGAACCATCAATAGACTCATAACATCATATATTCACAGTTATCAGTTTAACATTAATCTCAACTCAATATCCACAAGACCAATCATAATCCAACAACAGCAACAACAATATCCATAGCAATCAAATAACTAACAATGATCATCTCAGCAGTTCAATCAAACAATAAAAACATACACAGTATTACGGGCATATATCCAAGGTTATCCATCCTCACCTTAGCCGATTATCAATTTTGGAAATGCCCCACAGACTCCAAGTCCAGTTCCTCAGGTATCTGCTCGTTATCAACTCCTATATCAAACAAATAATATGCACATATAAGAAGATATGCAAATGTCATGCTAGTACTGTATACCGAAAAATAAATACTAACTCGTCTCGGTTACTGCCTCGGGTTATTTCTCCATTATCATCATAATTCACCATTTATTTCCAGTGTCCAAAATAATACCATACCTATAACTATACCCGAATATTATACCGGTACAATACTTACTTTGATAATACCCTTTCCATATATTTTTCCCTCATAATAATTATTTTATACCATATATATTTATTTTCTAAAATATTATTTCCCAAAGTTTATTTTCCAGAATTATATATTTTTTCCAGATTTTATTCTCTTTTTCCAGAATTTCTTATCTTTTCTTTTTTTTAATTCGGACTGGGCTTATAAGTCCAAACCCAGCCTACCACATGGGCCAACCCAAGCCCCAAGCAGGGCCCAGGCGCCAACCCACATAGCAGGCCCAGCAGCCCTCAGCCCAACCCGTTCAAAACCCAAGCTCCAAACCCAACTCCCAAAACTGGATCAAAACCCAAACCAACCAGCCCACGACCCGGTCAAGCCAACCCGACCCAACCATGACTTATCCAGGTCGTCTCAACCCGCAATGGCTCACCTTGCAGACGGTGAGCTCGATGACGGAGTGAGGGGACTCGAGGCGAAGGCGAGACGAGGAAGGCGAGGCGACGGTAGAGGCAAGACGGCAGCGAGGAGGCGGCTATTCATTGTGGCGTTCGTCGGCAGCAGTAGGCAGGGAGGACTCGGGTGGCTTCGTCTTCGGCGGCTGCAGCGAGGAGAAGAAGAGAGGAAGGACGGCGCGGCCGGTTCGTCGGGGAGGAGAGGAAGGGAGAAGGAAGGTGGCTGGTGGACTAGTGGCGGCTCGGGTGGCTGTTGCAGGTGGTCTGCCGGTGGTGGTGGTGTTTCACGGCAAGGAGGAGGAAGAAGAGGATGGGGTGTGGGTGATGACGTGGCAGCCGGGGGTGGTGTGTTTGTTGTTTTTTTTTATTTTTCTTTTCTGGTTGGCTTGGTAGATGAGTTTTGCAGTAGGTTGTTTGCAGGTGAGTTTTGCAGGAGAAATATAGGGAAGAGAGCTGGGTTGTGAGTGTTTACGGGAAGGAAAAAAAAGTGATGTGGTGCACTGAAAGCAGATGAGGGTACAGGTAGACATGCAAGACTGGTGAATCACGAGCAAAAACACTGATGAAGCACGGGTGGCACAATCTGCTCACAAGCTTCACAGTAGAGGGCGGCGGCAGCCTAATACTATACAGCATGTGAGGCGGGTTCTGTCCGGACCAAAAAATAACTATAATACCCCCTTAGCTTTATTTATGGTCCGTTATCTCAAGGTTAAACCCGACTTTTCTGAAGATTTCTGGACCCGAAAAATTCCAACTTTGGTCCGTAAAATCTGCAGAAAAATAATCCCAAAGATCAATTGGTCACACTAATCCCTTTGGATTGGGTAACCAATTATGAAAATCTTCGTCAGCACATCAACCAGTCCAAACTACGGACTCCACCTTCATAAGACAATCAGATGGAACTGTCAGAACCAAGCTGAAGAAGTCCTGAATTGGTAGACGCAAAATATGACGGCCCAAAATCATCTGCTTCAAAACCTTGACTCAAAAATGGATCAAGTCCTTTCACAACAAGGACTTACGTCTCAGAAGTGTGACTCTCTTGCAGGACAAATTAAAAAACTGAAGTATGACCTTACTCAGAAACTTAGCATAGTTCAACAAGAATTATGTTATGCCATGAGGGAGAAGAAGAATCTTTATGACCCTCTGGTTAAACAAAAAGAAACAAAGGTCCTTCGTTTTGAAAGAGAACTCCAGGATGCAAGGAAAGTCCTGGCAAGTACCAAACCATCTGTTCCGCAGACAATGTTTCAAGCCCCTCCAAAACCTTTCCTCACCAGATCCAGCTTACATGACAAACCATTCAATTCATTGTCCCAGTTGTTTCCATAGGAACCTAAACCACCACATCAGCAATACCGACGAAGCCCTAGTCCTTCAGATCTATCACGACATCGAGAAGGAAAAGAACCAGCAAGAGACCGAGATAGAGATCATTCTCCATCTCTGATGATCAAACGACCTCTATATACTCCTTCCATTTCTGATGATACATCAGATGATAGTTTTTCTGAAACTCTTTCAGAAAATTCAGAATTTGATCCAGCATATGCAGATATTTCCAATATTCTGATGCATCAACCAAGATCCACATACACTACAGAATTTCCTCCTGAACCAGAAGGCATGGATAGCACAGCCACTCCACAAGCTACTCCTTTACAGCCCAATCCATCGCAGTCAAATCAACCACCTCCATTTTATCCTCCTTCCAAGAAACCTGACGGTTTTTCCACAGGAAATGGACCATGGTTCACACTTGATGATGTTCCATAACATCGCTGGAGAGAACGATTGCAAGAATTCCAAGCATGGATGGACAAGGAAGAATTACAAGAAAATCCACCATACTGGATCCATAGAGAATTTATTGCTCGATCAACAGGTACTCACAAAGAATGGTTTCAAAAAACCACTGAGGCCCTTCTTCAGCAATTGTGTCAAGTCCTGACAATCGCGGATTTCATGAATATTCTGCATGATGAATTTATTGGTTCTTTCTGGATGAAAACAGGCACAGAATGATAGAGTTTCATCAAAGAAAGTGTTGTTCTTTAGCACTTTCTGACCTTCAAAGACATCACTCTGCTATGAGTAAGCTCTACTACACCCTAGGAGCTACAGATGCTAATCAAGAAGTCTATTTGGCATCTTTTCCGGAAAGCTTGTAGAGCAACGTTCATAATGCCATGGAGTCTAGCAATTAGAGTATGTCTGACACTTCTCTTGGAAAATTATATCAAATGATTCTCTCAGCCCGAGAAAAACTTTGTGAGAATCAAAAGATGTTTAGGGATCTTTCCAAACGATCTCATGATCTTAAAAGTGTGTGTAACAACTCTTATCTAAAGATAAAATGCAAGGATAAGAATTGTTCCTGCTCTCGAAAATCCAATCATGTTGATCATTACCAGAAGCCCTTTCCAAAGAAGCCCAGAAAGAATTTCAGATCTCGTTTTTCCAAATTCAAATACTTCAAGAAGAAAGGGAGACGCGGCAACAAAGGAGACAGATGCTTTATCTGTAAGAAAAAGGGTCATTTCGCAAAAAACTGCCCAAATCAGCCTGCTAAATCTGCCAAATTGGTTCAACAAATACAACAGAGCACTCAAGTTGACCTCGACAATGCAGATGTTGAATCATTATTTTCAGAAACTGAAGAGCCTGAAGAAGACACTATTTTTGTTCTTGAACAAGAATCTGATACATCTTCCTCAACAACTCTGAAGATGAAGAATTTGATGATCGATATTTACCAGCATTTCAAGCTCAAAAAGAAGCCCAAAAGACCATTTTGTCCAAAACAAAATCTCCATCCGTCAAGATACAGATTCTCCCATCCAAGTATGACAAGCCAATCTCTTTTATTGGTTTTGTTGATACTGGTGCCCACAAAAGTTTTCTCAATCCAAAAATTTTACCTCCAGAGGCATGGGAGCAACTTCTCTCACAAGGATTAAAATTCAAAAGGTTCTTTGCTCCTTACACCAATGTTAAAAAGATTTTTGCTCTTCAAGAATGTCCAGTCCAGTATGAGGAGATCAAGACAAAGTTATTACAATCCTGTGCTGACAGTCATGCTCAGTTCACACATTTGTCTCCCCTCTGGAAGAATGAAGCATTTTTCATTACGTTGCCTTTCAAGCTCAATGAAGATATCAATCCTACTAAGGCATCTCATCCAGGCATGACGCCTTCAGATTTACTTCTAGCCAGAGAAGAATGTTCACAGCTGTTACAACAGGGTCTCATTGAACCCACCAAATCAGAATGGGCATGCCAGGCATTCTATGTGGAAAAAAAAAACTGAGAAAATTCGAGGAAAAAAGAGGTTAGTAATTGATTACAAGCCTCTCAATCATTTTTTACGAGATGATAAATTTCCTCTTCCCAAGATCAATTCCATGTTCCTTCACCTCAAGGATGCACGCATCTTTTCAAAGTTTGACTTAAAAGCTGGATTTTGGCAACTTAGGATCGACCCCAAGGATCGCCATAAAACCGCTTTCTGTATACCAAATGCTCAGTATCAATAGAAGGTTATGCCTTTTGGGTTAAAGGTAGCCCCTTCCCTATTTCAGAAGGCAATGGTCCGCATTTTCCAACCCATTCTCCACCATACATTAATTTACATTGATGAGATCCTCCTTTTCTCATCTACGAAGACGGAACACCTACAGCTTTTGCAACATTTTTATGACATAGTCCATTCCTACGGAATTATGTTATCAGAGAAGAAAAGCCACATCGGTGTTACAGAAGTTGATTTTTTGGGAATGCATTTCAAGAATGGTTCTTATCAGCCTGGACCCCACCTTGCCCATGAATTATTGAATTTTCCAGATGAGAATCTCACGCCGAAGCAAATCCAACAATTCTTGGGAATAGTCAATTACATCCGTGACTTCATCCCAAAGGTTTCACACCACACCAGCCATCTGTCCAAATTACTGAAGAGGAAAGCCCCACCTTAGGGACCAGATCAGACTGCAGCTGTCAAAGTTCTAAAACAGATTACTCAGGATCCACCTCCACTCAGAATTCCCACCAATGGCACAAGAATCCTCCAGATAGACGCAAGTGATGAGTACTGGAGAGCAGTACTGATTGAAGAAATGACAGATAAGAAGAGGCATTATTGTGGCCACGCTAGTGGAAAATTTTTAGATGCAGAGCTCCATTATCACACCATTCATAAAGAACTTTTGGCGGTCAAATATGGAATCAAAAAGTTTGAGTTCCATCTTGTCAACCATCATTTTATCGTGGAAATGGACAACTCATCTTTCCCGAAGCTGTTAGATTTCAAGAACAAAAGAGTCTCGGACAAGCAACTCTTGCATTGGAAGCAGTGGTTTGATAAGTATGATTTCCAAGTCAAGCATATAAAAGGAGAAACCAATCTCATTCCAGACCTGTTATCCAGACCATCCAAGACAATCCATTTGGTTTCCAAATTCAATCTCATTCCTGTTATCTTCATGGCTTCATCGTCCTCTGAACCATATTGGCAACTTCCAGCCCAACCAGCAGCATAGACAGACATGGCAACCAACAACCCTAATTTCCCTGAGACTCTTCATCCCAAATCAGACCTCTACTCAATCCGAGAATTTGCAAGAAACTCTCTTTTCCATTACCTCACCATCTTCCTTCAAGAACAATGTGTTAGTCTTTCCTAAACCATTCAGTCCCAATATTTTCCTGACCACCCATTCAGAAGGATTAGCCTTATCCATTGCTATGATTTTTTTGAAGATGAACTTTGGTACAATTGGTGTCTGTTTATCCTTTATTATGGCATATTCAGGATCAAGGCTCTCGATATGTTTGAATTCCTCATGGATGCAGAAAATAATTCCTTCAATCAGTGGACTTTTCTCCAGTGGATGGCCCCACTAAGTCAGTGGCGCACTTGGATTAAGACAGCTCTTGATATGCATCCACCTCAGCAACGACTACTACTCTACATGACATTTTTCGCACACAGACCATATCGTGGAACACCTCCCCGTCCTCATCCTGTTGTAAGACCATGGGAATCTTATCTTGCATCTCCACCTCCGAGGTCCCTTGTGGAATACCATCAAGTACCACCATATCGTCCATGTGCATCCCCATCAAAAAATTTCCTTAAGAGAGCATGGAATAGTCTATGTCTCCTCAATGGCTTCAATTATGAGGCTGCCAGCCAGATTTCCTCTACTGCCATGGTACCATTGTCTCCCACTCCACCTCCAGTCCTACAAACCTTATTTCAAGACTCACAGAATCCATATTCTCAAGCGACTTGTCAGATGGACGCCACCTGGGATTCTGATGAGACTGAAGCAAATTATTGGCGTAACTGAGATGCCTGTGATGCCCGAGCTGCGCGTGCCTCAGCTTATGACAGCGATGACTCAATGGTGGACCCAGAAGATGCCAATCTCAGTCCAAGTCACGAGTTCATTAATAAATAATGGCCCTCTCTTGTCAGTATCAGTGTCTGTATAATAAATAAAGTGGGAATCTGTTGTCCCCCACTACTTTGCTTTATGTCGTGTCAGTCAGTGGTCATGTTACCACACAGTATTGTCTTATTACTTTAATAATTAAGTCAGTGATGTAAGCAGTGATGTAAGTTGGAAGAGACCCCCAACTATAAGTATAAGGGTTTTCAAGTTGTAGGAATCAGAGGACATGTTCTGATTCAATCTTCAAACTTGTTTAATAAATATGGATTTCTAAAAACACTCTCTCTTGATTTTCGAACACTCATAGCTTAGGGTTATGAAACTGATTAATGATCTTCTTTGATCCTGCAAGAACGATCCTTTGGACTAACTGGATTACAAAAGGGGCTTGAGATTTGATTGCCATCTTGAGTATGGATCCTTCTATCTCGCTGAGTAATCAGTTAGGCTGAAGGCTCTCGTCCCTTATGTGGTAGCGCAGGGCTCGGTTTAGGATTCCAAAGCTCAAATTACCATAAATTAATTACCCAAGATTAATTTTAATGGTAAAAAACTATATAAAAACTTTACGATACTGGTAAAAATGCGAAAAATTACCCGGACTGTTATAACAGTTAAATAATGTTTATATATATTAAATTTTTAATTAATAATCTATATTTTTGTACGAAATTATTTAAAAGATGTGTCAATCATATTTTTGCCTAATTTTTAATTTTTTTCTCCCATGAATGTCTTAATTCTTAGATTAAATATTTATAAAATAATATGTGGTATAGAAATTTACACGCATACCAATTCAAAATTTATAAGATTTTTTTCTTTGCCATGCCATGCCAACCAAAAAAAAGCCCATACCTGTTTGTTCTCACCGAGCAAGTGGATTTGAAAGCTTTACGACTCGATGCTTGGACAAATTTATCATTACCACGCTTTAATTAGTTTTCTTTTATTTTTATGTCAATTCACACGCCTGCCACATCAACTTCAATTGACGGAAAACAAAAGTTAGTACTCAAACGGACTCCATGTTAACAGTTTGGGACTTTGTTGGCCAAGTAGTGAAGGTTAGGACTCAAATTGAATTAAACTTAATGTTTTAGAACTTCAAGGCCTAAATTCCTTCAGGTTGGAGAGATTTGGTTAGATGTGGGCCCAAATGTTGATTTGTCAAATAAAAAATAGTTCATATCGTCAGCGAAATTTGGGAGGAAAAATGAAAAAGTCTTCAAAATTTAAAACAATGGATGTAATATGCTTTTTTTTTTTTGCAGATAAAAATATCATAAACAACAAACATGGAAAAGAAACAAACATGGGAAAAAAAAAGATTAAATAAGTGAAATATAGGTAGGATAGCCTCACTTTGTTTTCTCCGCCCAAACTGCTTCAATATGCCAATTAGTTATTGGTGTGAGTTGCAATGTCCGTTTATCAAAACGATTCTTCATTTTGTGTCATTTCTTCACAAGTCCAAATCGAGCTCGGGTATTGATTTGAGTGTAAGTTATATCCTTCCTCTATCCTTCAATATAAGTTGTTTAATGTATTTGTACAACCCTTACAAAAAACTTTAAATAAGTCTAATTTTATTAAATTTTGTTATTCAAATTATCAATCTACATGTTATCTCAAAATACAAAATCTAAAACAACTAATTTAATGCAAAGGTAAACATATAAAAAATTAATTTAATGCTTCTCAAAATCGACTTATATTCTGAAACAAAATACAAAGTTTAAAACAACTTATATTGAGGGGGGAGGGACTAATTTCGATGGGTTGGATTAGTTAATTTGAAAAGATCCAAGCCATACCAAGACATTTCAAGCTTGAATATTAGGTTGTTATCAAAACTAAAAATAAATATCACATCCCGATTCGATTAGTCCGGTCCATTAATATTCCTTTTGGTCTAAGAAAGAAAAAGAAAAGAACTCAATTGGGTTTTGATAACTCATGAATACTTAGTATATAACCTTATTAGCGCATAAAGTCTCACAAAATCTTAAAACCATTTAAAATAAAACCAGCGAGGGGCAAACGTCTTCGTCATATGAGATGGAAATTTTGTTTTGTTGCCCAAATTCAAATAGAAGGAGTGAAACCTGCCGTCCAGGCATTATAGTCGGTGGGAATCAAAGCTTATATTAAGGGATCATTGCAGAAACTTTGTCACGACGTCAAAGCAACGATGTTGACTTCTGAGAATATTGAAGGAGTGAAACCAGCCAGTGGTAGCCAAGTTGGACTTAATGCCTTGCAGCCCAAGTGTGCAGTTTCCTCTTATCACATTTACATGGAGGCTTAAAACCATTGTTAGAACTAACCGGGACACAAGCCCAAGAAAATGCTACGGAAATCTGCTTAAACCAAAAAGGAGAAAAAGCTGTGAATTAATAATTAATAATACAATCTCAAAATTAATGAGCATTATTTTCCTAGTGACTGAAATAACCCTTCCATAAAAGTGATTTGTATAATGTAATTAATGTAAGACATAAAGGTTATTTCAGTCACTAACAGAATGATGCTCATTAATTTCGAGATTATATTTCATTTTTTAGTGTCTTCACCTGTGCCCCTAGGGCACAAGATGAAAAAACCCTAATAATAATAATTTATAGTTATTGTTTAATAATTAATACTTTATATGTATTAATGAAAAATGTGGGCAAAACTGCCAATTGTGGCCCAACGTAAGTGCTCTGGGAAGCAAAGCTTTTACAAACGAATGCAATGGAAGCTACAACCACAGCCGGAACAACATTCTTCGACTCGAAAGCCCAACTGGAGAGATAGAAGAGAATGAAACAATTTCCAAGGATATAAGAGAATCAGAGACGGAAATGAACGGTGCTGTACTAACCTAATATGCAAAAATACCCCTCGAATATACTTCGTATTATATGCTACTCGTCCATGAAAGGAAGAGCCCACCAAAAGAGGTCACCAAGGCTCGTGCTCCCCTCAATTCGATTTCCTTGCAAGCCCGTTGGTTCTACAGCCTAGTACAAACTTTGGGCCTGTTCTCACAATCGTTTGCCTATGGCTGCGGATCTACACTATTTTTTTTTGTCAGCAAGCATCAATATATTTCATTCCAACATAATACAACGTTTGATACAACATAGTAAAACCATACATTACAATTTTACATACCATAAAAACATGTCCTAATTGGCCATAAACATAACCTTTAATGTAGGAAGAGAAAGCAAGCAAGGCATTTAACTACGACTGCCTATTTGATCGAGAACACATCCTGTACTAGCTCCAACTGTGGTGGCTTTCCTCATTTGTATACACAAAGTGGACGACATTTCCCTGGTTAGGACCAGGCGATCCTTCCGAGAGGTTTGACACTCTTTCATGTCTTTGGAAATCGACATGTTTGAAACTGTGGAGCTAAGGGCGATGTGGTGATCAAGTCTAAGCAATCTGTGGGAAATACCAACAAAATAACTATATACCCAAAAATCAATTAGCCCATATTGTTTGGTTCTGCCTTTACCGCAAAAGGTATAAGCACAAAAATTAGAGGTATAAGCACAAAAACTAGGCCATTTGCAAAACTGCAGGGATTTAATCAGACCTGCATCCGTCAACAGTAAAATAAACCTGTGACAAAATATCGGAGAGGGAGAGAAAACTGGTTTAGGCTCGTCATCATCGCTACCGCCATCGCCAGCCTCACCGGCACCAGGCTCGCCGCCCCCATCTGCGTCATCATCATCGTCATCTGCGTCGTCGCGCCATCACCAGCGTCATCTCCATCACTTCCCACCACCATAGCCATAACAATATCACACAACCAGAAGGAAAGTCGGATCCGAAGAAACCAACTCCACTAGTAACTCTCCCAGCCGGGAACAAAATAACCAATTTACTGTTGAAATTTTGCTCCTCCCAAAGAGGAAACACAAGATTCAAACTAAATTAACCTCAACTCCCCAACTATGGATTTAACTCGAAGAAGGAAATGAAGAGAGGAGGAAAGACAGAAAACATAACCAGGTTTTATTGAAGCAACGGCGCCTGGCTCGGTGTTTCCCATCGACTCCAAATCGCCATTTTGTAAGGAATGCCACGGTAAGAGAGTTTTAATGGTGTTTTAGTTAGGGAGGGTAAATCTAGATGGGTTTTGGTTGAGAAGAGTGGATCTAGAACAAGGTCCAGATCTGGAATTCAAAAATTGAAAAGGATGAACAGTGGACTTCGGGAAAAAGGGAAAACCGTGGCATTTGATGTGTGCACGTCGTTATGCGATCTACACTATTTGGAAGAGAGTGGTCTCCGCTTTTTCACACACACATTAAAAATGAAGAGCAAGAAAGGCTCTCAATCAACCAACAAATCATGTCATGTGTTATAAATAAATTATGGTGAATGTCATTATTACCATACAGTAAAACTTATTTTTACCATACCCGAATTTACTCTCGGTAAATACTTTACCCATACACCAAACTTCTACTTAGAATTATCTCTTTGGCTAATTACCCTCCATAATTCTATTTGTCCTAATCCTAATATCATCTTCCTTTACCTAACATCCCTTTGATTTTATTCTTTTAAATTAATCATACTTATTTGTTTTTATCTTCCCATTTCCAACTATAAATACCCCTTCTTTCCTTCACTTTCATACACTTACAACCCACCATAAACTTCACTCTCTTCTCATTCCATACACTTCTCTTCCAATCTCCCTCCTTCTAAATTTATTATTCTCTTCTACATATTATTATCAAAAGTGTATTATTATTACCAAAGTTGTATTATTACCTTGATCAAGTTTGATCAAGTTTGTATTATTCCATCAAATAGTAAAAATCTTCCCCAATTTTATAACACGTTATCAACACGAGTCTCTACTCTATTAAGATATTTATTTCTAAAACTTTTCTTATTACTACTTTCATCCTTTCTATATATGTTATATATTCTTTATTATTATGCTATTATTATTGCTAAAAGATTTATCGAGTAAGCATATATATATTATATATTCTTTATTATTATGCCATTATTATTGCCGAAAGATTTATTGAATAGGTGTATATTATATCTATTATTAAGCTTGTATTTAATTTATGTTTATATTTTTATTTAAATTACAAATGGGCTCATCAAAAGGCCCATTGCCTTTAATTTTTGGTTATTTATTGGGCTACGAAAAGACCCATTATATTTAATTTCTCGTTTTCATTAACGTTTTGATTGGGCTCGTATAAGGCCCATTGCATTTAATTCTCGCTTTAATTTCATTTACGTTATTCTTGGGCTCATATAAGGCCCATCGTATTTAATTTTCGGTTATTTATTTTTGACTGGGCTAATTTATAAAAAGCCCATGTTTATTTATTTTTTAATTAAGTCTTTTATTTATTTAAATTTTGGAATTATGTTAATTGAAGGCCCTTAAAATTTCCGGAAGAAATTTGTTATGGGCATTGAATGCATTTTAAATGCAAATTGTCTGGCAGACGCAATAAAAAGCGAATATACAGCAAAGACTGGGTGTCTTACTGCCAAAAGATCCCACAGATCTTTGAGAAAAATTGAAGAAAGATGTTGTATATCCACCAGAAGGTGAATATTGTATGACCATCCGATGATGGATACTGTTATTATCTTGCTTACCCTAAAGGTGCAAGCTACTATATATTGAATAATTTTAATTTATGTTTCAATTTTATTATTATGTGCTATTTTATTTTATTTTATTTACTTTACAGCATTTTATCATCATTTCTAGAATAATGGCTCAGGCATTTGTCCTGAAGACAATGCAAGTTGACATCCAAGGGGGAGAATTATATGTGTGGATGTCAACTATTTCACATAACATGTGATAGTACAATCACGAAATAAAAAAAAAATTTAATACGCTCCAGAAGAGCATAAGTTTGAATATGTTCCTGAAGAACGCATACTTTACTAAAATCTAGAAGATCATATATTTACGCTCTGGAAGAGCTAATACTCTTGAAGAGTGCAGAAACTCCCATTTACAGTAATAAAAGAGGTTATTATGGATCCCGTTGAATTGACTCTACTCTATTCCCTGAATGAGATTTTAATGGCAAGGGAAAATATGCATATTATTATTGCATAATGGATCCATAACTGGAGAACATTCAAAGAGGAATTGTCCTCATACATAAGTTTATAAAGATATTTATCTGTTGGGTACAACATTGACTTTAAATGTCACGGGGTCATTAGCCTCTCCCCAAAAGGTCAACCTAGTAGGGTGTGCAGCACCCCTGTATATATGGCCCAAGACCTTCCCCTTCCTTTCCGATGTGGGATTCCGTCACATTCTCCCCCACCGAATCCGACGACGCCCCCGTCGTCGACCTGGCACCCTGCCTACTCCGTCCCCACGGAGCGCTTGGCGTGACATCGGAGTTGGGTCGGGTCGGCTCCGCTACCACTTGTCACGGGGTCATTACCCTCTCCCCAAAAGGTCAACCTAGTAGGGTGTGCAGCACCCCTGTATATATGGCCCAAGACCTTCCCCTTCCTTTCCGATGTGGGATTTCGTCACACTAAAACTCTGAGCCTCGTTGTTAATGTTGACCCTAACACTGTCGTTCCAGGAGAACCACATACCACCCATGTTGTTTTCTCCAGGTATCTCAAACCGATTCGTTGCAGGAAAACGGAGTGGGATTATACCATGATTTTCTCCTGCTTGCCACAAAGTCTCAGTAATCAGTACCATGTTGGGCTTGTACTGATTCTTCAGATCCCTTAAGGTACGCACAAAACCTTGGGACCTTCTTGCTACACCCCTGCAATTCCATAGTAGAAGTCGTACCTTAGGCCATGTAGGTGGTAACCCAGTCACCCTTGGGACGCACCGAGCCATCATGGAAACCTGATAATAACTGCTTTGATTTAAAATTTGACATGAAGGCTCTAGGTGAAATTCCTGCAGTCTATTAGATATGAAAAACATAATAAAGTTAGCTGAGCCATAAAAAGAAGCCCTTAGATTGCTTTGGTCCTCTAGGAAGAATGTTTCTTCCATAGGAGTTACAAAGAACCTAGATAAATAAAGTTCATCAACAAACACTAAACGAGGAATTCTCGCCAGATCATTCGGTAATTCCTCTTGCTGCTCATTCACCATGCTATAAGCTAACCTATTCCTTCTTCCTAGAGAGGCACCCTCAACAAAGAAAACAGTAGCTGGGGAAGGCATTTTTCTTGTCTTGTTGAGTTTTCTGCATCTTTCTGTCTCAACCGCCTCCCCTTCTTATAGTCTGAGATTAGACAGCTAGGTGTCAGTTTTTCAAATGTGGACTCTTTTTCTGTCTCCGAAAAGTTTTTCGGTAATTAAAAATTTTGCATTATTTGTCAGTAAACTCCAAAGCTTTTCAATCTTCGAGGTTTTGTTTTTGGAAAAGTTTGCCACTACTTTAATTATTGCTCAATAATTCTGATCTTTTCTGACATGAGTAGCAGAAATAAGCCTAATATTGACACATGTATTGCAGCCTGAAGCTAGCAATTGAGTAATTGAAACTTACTATATCTAGCCAGAAGCTGGAATGCACTAGCCTGAAGCTAGCAATTTTAAGTATTTAAATACACAGTTTGCACAGCCCGCAGCTGAGACCAACTAGAAGTTGGCAGAAAGATATGTGATTTATAGCTTCTATGCACCAGCCAGAAGCTGAAAAATAATTTTCCTAAGTTATTATATCCAGCCTGAAGCTGACACATAAATAGCAGCCTGAAGCCGGCACCAACTTGAAGTTGGTACATGTACTTATTGTTTGGCATGACCGGATGGGCCATCCCAGGTCAATAATGATGCACGAAATTTATTTGGTCATTCACTGAAAAACCAGAAGTTTTACAATCAATGAATTTCCACGTGTTTGTTTGCTACGAAATTAATTATACGGCCTTCCTAAGATGAGATTGACCTAGAATCACCAGCAAGTTTGAAAATAATTCAGGGACATGCACACGGACTAATAAATCCACTGTGTTGACCATCTAGGTAATTTTTACGATGCACCGACTAGATGGTCTATTGTGTGACGCAAGTTGGCATTGTGCGCACTTATTTTGATGATTAAGCCACTTGCGGGTACATATCTCTACTTATGTTATTAGACTATATGTCTAGATAATGCTGGTATATTTCTTCAATGGATAATGTATATCATTGGAAATAAACCCAAATAGATCTGGGAGAATATTGATAATTGATTGCAGGACCATTGTTAAGGAAATATTACTGTTTGAGAAAATGGTATTTTATATACAGCAACACTTGTGTGCATCAAGCCAACAAGTTATCATAAGGTCTCCCCATTTAATTGGTTCATGGTCACGAACCTAGTAACTCTCATCTTCAGACCGTTGGTTATACAGTATATAATGCTTCACCATAGTATAGTAAAGATAGTCCTTAAAGAAGGTTGGGAATAGATGTTGGGTATAAAAATCTTCATCAATTACAAAGTAATTGAAACCATTGACTAACGATTGTAGATTTGTTAATTTGACGATAGAGTTTACCCAACATCAGGGGGAGAAAGTAAGCAACTGGATCAAGATATTATTGAAATATATTATAAATATAGAGTTGTTGATCCTCAAACAAATTAGTGTGAACCTGAAGTTCAAAAGATGATTCATTTGCAGGAAAATTGATATGCAAGTGCCAGACACATAAAGTGACCAAATCTTGTATACCAGCTGCAAATGCTCTTGTTCAAATTAATGTTCCAGAAGAACAAGAATAGTATGCAAATGAATCTAAAGTATGCAAGAAGCGTATAATATAATCGGTTCCGAAAGAAAACAAAATTCTCGATAGAGAGAAAGGAGCAAAAGAGATAAGATGGCCCCAGTTAGAAAAGATGGCCTCCAGTAGAGGTTCATATGAAATGTCCTCCAGAAGAGGTCTTCTGACACAATTGATAAAGTTCCAGAAGTAACACAGGTATCTGAAATAAATAAAAATGATGAGATCTCAATTACAGTGTCAGGAATGTGATGGAACCGACGTGAAATAACCGTCGACGGAATATTTGTTTTATATATAATATAGCGCTAAATAAAATGAGGATCATGAACCTACATCTAGTGGTCAATGTAGGCGTAGAATGATTGGTCAAATTGAGAAACATGATTAAGGCTGTGTTAGACTCGCAAGTGAAGCAAGATATTTTCCGGACCTATAGTCCGTACACCAGATGGTGTAGAACCAGTCGATTGAAAAATGGGTATTTTTGCAAAAAGGAAATCATAATAGAGAAATTCAAAGCACGGCTTATCGCACAAGGTTTTACCCAAACGACTTGATATTAATTGTGAGGAGATATACTCCCTTGTGGTGGATGCAATTATTTTTCATAAGTCTGGCATAATATGAAAAATTAGAAAACGCATCTAATAGATGCCCTTACAGCCTATATTTCTATGGATCCATATATCATGACGTACATAAGAGAATCCCTGAAGGATTCAAGTTGCTTGAAGCAACTAATTCCCGGGAATATACAAAATTAAGTTAAATTGATGGTTTAAACCAATTTGCGTGTGCATAGTATAAAGTATGTGCATGAATTTATTTTTGCTTATGTTGATAATTCATATGTGTTTTTGTAATTTAAATATTATTGGAACTCCTGGAGAAGCTTCCAAATGCCGTGCTATGATGAAAAATCTCATAAAGAATTAGATTGGTCCTGAAGTACCCTATCTAAGTGCAATTTATCTTGCTAGTAACATAAAGCCTGAAGCTTTTGCTATAAATTTATTTGCAAAATATGATTTTGCTCTAACGTATTTATATTGGAATATAATATATAAATACATATTCTATTATCTTGGTATATAGAATTATTTTAACCTTGTGAGGCCAAGGTGCATCTAGTTGGTTTTGCAGATGTAGGTCTTTTATTTGATCCACATAAAGCACAGGCAGATACATCAAGTATCATTGTGACCAGAAAACAAAGTATCGTTGTTACCTCTTCAAATAATGGAGAAATTGTGTTCATACATGAAGTTTGCCGAGAATGTGCTTGGCTAAGATCGATGATGCAGCATAGTCAAGATTCATATGGATTAGTTAGCGAGGAAGATGTTCCAACGACGATTTATGAAGATAATACTAGCTGCATTGCCCAATTGATGGGAGGGTACATCAAGAATCATTCAAGTGACATCTGGTAGATTTATTTACAAAATCAGTTCCTACTACAATTTTTGAAGAATTGATGAAGAGGATTGGTTTATGGAGGATTCGAGATATCAAGGGATGCCAAAATCAGGGGGAGTAGAATACGCACTGCACTCTTTTTTCCTTCACCAAGTTTTTGTCCCACTGGGTTTTTCTTGGTAAGGTTTTTAATGTGGCAGTACTTCCTAAGCGTATTCTATCTAAGGTGCAATGACATTCAAGGGGGAGTGTTATAAATAAATTATGGTGAATGTCATTGTTACCATCCAGTAAAACTCATTTTTGCCATACCCAAACTTACACCCGGTAAATACTTTACCCATACACCAAACTTCTACTTGGAATTATCTCTTTGGCTAAATACCCTCTATAATTCCATTTGTCCTAATCCTAATATCATCTTTCTTTACCTAACATCCCTTTGATTTTATCCTTTTAAATTAATCATATTTATTTGTTTTTATCTTCCCATTTCCAACTATAAATACCCCTTCATTCCTTCACTTTCATACACTTACAACCCACCATAAACTTCACTCTCTTCTCATTCCATACACTTCTCTTCCAATCTCCCTCCATCTAAATTTATTATTCTCTTCTATATATTATTATCAAAAGTGTATTATTATTATTACCAAAGTTGTATTATTACCTTGATCAAGTTTGATCAAATTTGTATTATTCCATCAAATAGTGAAAATCTTCCCCAATTTTATAACATCATGACCATTCTTTATATGTGCCACTGCCTCTTTGTACCAAAAATAAAAACAGAACTACATTTACATACTGAAAATTGTTTTATTACTGCATTATTACTGCATGTTTGCTGGTGAACTAATAGGAGTAAGGTTGGTCCACGTGATAAACGATTTGGTTCTGCTTAATTGAGATTTCGAATTCTAGTCTTTGAAAAGTATAACAGAGAAGCGCTTGCTAGACCGCATGAACAGCGTTTAGCTTCAATGAGAGAGGCTCAAATTGTTTCATATCTTGAGAAAATCACAGGCCAGAGTGTCAACCTTCCTGCAAGAGAGGTTCCATCCTCGACTATTCCAGTAGAAAGACAGGAGGAATCCTCCAACGGATTGACAGTACCCTCGAAAATGGACAACAGTAACAGATGGCCCAAGGGTGAAGTTGAGGCCTTTGATCCATGTTAGAAGCATGGTGGAGAAAAAGTTTCAAGAACCTGGGTTTAAGCGGCCTCTTTGGGAAGAGGTAAGTTGTTTAATGTCTTCAATGGGCTACCAAAGAAGTGCCAAGAGATGCAAAGAGAAGTGGGAGAATATCAACAAGTATTTCAGAAAAGCGAAAGATGGTTCAAACTTCAAAGAAGAGGCCTTTGCAGTCAAAAACCTGCTCTTATTTTTACCAATTGGATGAAATTTGCACCACTACCACCAAGTCCCCCTCGAGCATTAGTTAGGCTAGTGAGGCTGGGGTCCTAAAGCAAGACCATTCAGAGTTTTCAGAAACCCATTCTTGCTGGAAGGGAACCTCCAATCCCCACAAATTCGTCCAGTGAGATTCTGCAAAAATATATCTTGCATAGCAGTTAGTTGATCCCAGTGAAAATTTTGGTTAAAATAAGAAAAAACTGATCAGATCTTTCTTTACGGATTTGGACAACAATGAACATCATCAAACTATTATTCAAGACTTAGAGTTGGGTACACGTAGAGGATTTAACACAATCCCCGTGAATGCAAAGATGTACAATTATAATTGGTGAAGTATAATAGGAGCTCCATGCTGTGGTTGAAGTGTGATGACGGTATAAGGTGCATGAGCGTAAGATAGTGAAAGCTCGAACCAAAAGTTTTGCAGAATCATAGCCAGAGCCATCTTTGCTTCAATGGCTGCAAAGTTTTGGCCAAGGCAGATTCTAGGGCCCCAACCGAATGGATAGAATGCAGTTTGATCATTTGATGCCTTGGAAATCCCTTCAGCGAATCGTTCTGGTCGGAATTCCGCTGCATCGTCTCCCCAGTAATTGGGGTCATGATGAAGAGACATGAATAGTAGCACAAGGTCTACTCCGGCCGGAATGGTCATTCCTTGTAAGTTGGTCTCCTTAAGAGTATGTCGAAGAAGACGAACCACGGGTGGATACAATCTTAGGACCTCATTCAATACCATTGAAACCTGAAAAAATAAGAGAAGAGATCGATCATAGGAAACATGGGTAAGCGATGAGCTACTTTATGTAACTATGATAATTGAAGAAAAGATAAGTTTTGGCACCATTCAAAAAAATTGTGTTGCTTGGAAGCATAAATCCCAGAGAAGACTAATCAGTTGCAAGGAAGTTTTGAGCTATCTTGAGATGAAACACAGGTGAGATGATATGTCCATGAATGCTTCCATGGTGTACAGTGAGGCATAAAGGAAGCACTTACAATTTTGAGCCGATTTATATCATCAATATCAGGTATTCTCTTTCCACAAATATGCAGGACTTCTCCTCTTGCCTTTTCTTGCCAGTTTGGATGCATTGATAGTAGTACTAGTGTCCAAGTGAGCAAATTGGCTGTTGTTTCTTGGCCAGCAAAGTAAAACAACTTGCATTCCTCTATTACATCATCAATTGTCAGCTCATTATCAGCTTGTGCTTTCGAGCGCAACAACAAGCTTAGTAAGTCATTGGCATTGTCTGAATCTTCGTTCCTTAAGGCCTCCTCTTTCATGTGTATTATATTTCTCAACGTAGTTTTGATCTGTGTGTCAATACTGTATCTCCTCTTATTCTTCTTAGTAGGCAGGAATCTACAGGAAGGAAACACCAAGTAAATGAAAAATTTAATTGTTTCAATCCACGTGAATCACATCTAGAACTTATAGCATATTTGGTTTGGATTATAGCAGAGAAAATAAAATTTCCAACCTCAAAAGGTAACTTGGATTAGTCAGTTTTTGGAAAAAGAAAAGCATCATTTGATCTTATGAAACAAGAACTAGTGGCAGCTTTTACATAACACAAAGTCACAAACTGGTTATACAAAGAAAAGTGAAGGCCAGTTCTTGTAAACACTAGACAGTTGGATATAAGTTTTGCCACCTATATTGTTCCTGTATTAGTAAACATCTAGCAATTAAAGTCACTCCATGTATAGATATGAATCGAGCATAACTTGTCTGATGCAAGAAAAGAAATTAATGACCGAAGTTTGGTGGGTTCATAGTGTTAATTACTTACCTTTAACTTCTCATACTGAAAAGCAGGTGTTATGGATCTCCTGCGTGTGGCCCATGCCTCTCCTTCCAAGCTTGCAACTCCTCGATGCAAAAGTCTCACAAAAGGGTTCGATCGTCGCTTCACAATGCGACCAGACTTGTCTGTGAGCACCAACCTGACGAGCTCTGCGTCCGCTATTACCAACATCGGTGTTGTTTTCATCCAGCCAAGTGAGATCTTTCCTGTTGTTCCAATACCACTAAATAAGAATGATAAAAGCATTGAAAACTTTTCAGTTTCCTTGTACATGCCAGCAAGAACTTACCATAAATTTGCACCATTTCGTGAAACAAGGGCATAACACGTCCAATGATTTGGTGATTTAGAGTTATGGGTTTTGACATGGCTTTCTCTGACATTTTTGCCATCTCTTTCACATCACCAAGCAAGAACTTGTAAGGCCTGCCCTTGATGCCTTGCTGCCTTAAAAGCTTCTCTAGCCTCTTTGGCCTTAACCATGTTGTGTAGGCCAATCTCGTTAGAGCATATAGAATCAGAACTAGGAAACAGAGCAGGAAACTTTTATAGAAGGCCTCCATTTTCTTAATTTGATTGGAACAACTTCTCTGAAGCCGACAGACAATCTTGCTAGAGATGCAGAGCCCGCCCTTCTTTTTGTTTATCCAAATCTGGAGGGTTTCTATGGGCTTTTCCAGATTTTTATTGACGTTTGTCAGTTCTCTGTTTCAGGTTTTTTTTTTTTAAAAAAAAGAAATCTCCTTGGCTTTCTGGAGGAAATAATGTTATGTAGCATAGCTTACAACATTACATTTTGTGTTTTCTTTTCCTTGTGCCTTGTGCCATCTTGGGCCACTCACCTTGAACGATATCAACACGTTTAAACTAATCGTGATTGATTATGAGGATTGGGTGTTTTAAGGCTCCGTTTGGAACGAGGGACTCGACCAAGTCCACGCGGACTTGGACCAATGTCCACGTTTGGTATGTCTGGAGGCGCTAAGTCTACGCGTATTGGACTGGACTCGAATCCCACCCGGGAAAGTTCATGGACTCGAAGTCCACCTTAGGAGTGCGGCCTCTGAGTCCATGCGTTGTGGACTCGAAATTTTGGACAAGAATACCCATGGTATTTCCACGATATTTCGAAAAACCCAGGGTAACAAAACCCTCATCTTTAGACCCGAAAAAAATTTCAAACCCGTCATTCGAGCTCTTCTCTCTTCTCTTTGCCCCCAACTGGCAACAATCTCTTCTCTCTCTTTTCTCTTCTTCCCCGTCGTTTTGAAGCTTCGCTGCCGTCTCCGGCCAGGCCTCCCACGCCGTCGCTCCTTCTTCCTTTCTCTATTCTTTTCTTTCTCTCTATTGTTTTTTTTTTCCTTTCGTCGTCCATTACCTCTACCTCTTCCTCATTTCTTCGTCTTCATATTCCTCATCGCAACATGCTTTCCTCCGTCGCCAGTGCCCAACCACGCCTATTCGTCATCATCCGCCCCTTGTTCCAACCTCCTTAGTTGATCTTCTTCCTTCCGCCCCCGAATCCATCAAATTCAATTACAAAAGTAAAATCCCCATTTCAAATTGTCAAACCCTAAACTTTCAAACCGTAAAACCTTAACTTCCAAATTCCCAAATTAAACCCTATTGTCACTGTATTTGATGGAATTATTGTTATTTTATTGCACTTCTTACTACGATTAGCACATAACCATGATTTTTTAATTGTTACAGTGTTATTCTTCGTTGGAATCGGCCCAACCCGGTCATTTTTTTTTAAGTGTGAGTAATTGTCGCTTAATATTGTGGAGTGTGCTCTTATGACATAAATACTTCCTTTGTAGGGATAGGCCCAACCCAGACAATTACGGACTAAACACATTTTTCATCTATGCGTTTATCGTTTTAGACATTTTTCATCCCTTTGTTGCAAAATGCACACACTACATCTCAATATTGAATTTCGAGAGCATTCTTTATTTTTCTCCTATTTTTAACTCAGAAAATGCTGACATGTCAATTTTTTCATTGACATTTCAGCATCCGTGTCCACACAATTTAAATCTCCCTAACCCGAACCAATTTTTTAATTAACGTGTGGTTCAGATTAAAGAGAATTGGTCCGATGTGGCCCGAATGCTGATGTGTCAATTAAAAAAAATACATGTCATCATTTTCTGAGCAAAAATTGGGAGAAAATGGAAAAAGTCTTCAAAATTCAACACAAGAATATAAATATAATATGTCCGTTTTAATTAAAAAAATGTCTTAAACTATAAACTCATAAATAAAAGAAGTGATTAGTCCCGATAATTATTTATAATCTCCCATTCAAATATGAGTTTATTCTACATGTGAAAGAAAGAGATTAAATAAGTGAAATATAGGTGGAGTAGCCTCATATATGCCTAGTATCTTGATATTTTAGATTACTATATGGTATTTAGGTATTTAGGGCCCTCACTTTTTTTTCTTCGCTCAAAATGCTTCAATATGCCAGTTTGTTATTGGTGTGAGTGCGATGTCCATTAATCAAAGCAATTCGTCATTTTGTGCCATTTCGGCTCGGGGTTGATTAGAGTGTAAGTTATATAATTAATTAGGCTTGATTAAGAACTCAATTGGAACATGTGGGGTTAGACTAGTTAATTTGAAATTATCCAAGCTATACCAAGACATTCCAAGTCTGAATATTAGATTGCTATCAACCTTAATAATGCGGTCTTGCTCGCCTTGAGTTTAGATGTCTCAGTTTCCTCCAGTTATAGTTGATAAGATGTCACATCACATATTATTGATCTAAGGGTTTAAATAACAAACTTAGTTAATAATAAGAAAGTGACTAACACAAATTGCAGAGTCTCTTTTTATTAAATATAGGAGAAAATTCATGCCCTCTCCGTTATAGTTTTCTCACTTTCGAATTTGAATATTGATTAATGACAATGTGTTGTTTATCGTTCGCATCAAAAAAAATGACAATGTGTTAAAAAAATTATTTATATTAGAATCATACCATGAAAAAACAACTTGCTAGGTCAATGTGTTTTTTTTACTCTTTCAATTTATCATATACTAAGAATAGTTTTTAGTAAAAAAAAAAGCAAGAAAACAAATAGTTTTTTAGTGCAGCATAGAAAAGGGTGAGCGAGATGAGTTAGCTATTGTTAATCTAAGTTTGAAAATGAAAAGGGTGAGAGCATTGTTATCAAACCCGGACCGGCCCGGCCGATTGAACCGGGGTAATTGCGACCTGGAGATAAATTCGGGTTTTTTACCTCTCCGGGTTGTATACTCTAAAAACCCGGCCGGGTCATGACGGGTTCTCCGGTTTTTCCAATTTTTATTGATCCGTTTCCGGTTTTTTCCGGGTCAAAAGGCAAAATTTTTAAAATTTTATCTTGGTCAGACCATGATCAGACCTTCGGTTAGACCTTTACTAAAAAATTATATATTTTTATTATTAACTCTCATACTGGTCAGACCTGATTGGACCGCAGTTGAAACTCTTAACCCGCGACCCGGCCACTGAAACGGGTCAATAGCCGGGCTAGGTTTTATAACCTTGGGTGAGAGAGAAGAGTTAGCTATGGTTTGATGTGTTATCTTACCAACCGCTAACTGGAAGAAACTGAAGATATCTAAATTGGAGGTGAGTAAGACCGTAATAATGTATATCATATCTCAATTCAATTAGTCTGGATCCATTAATATTCCTTATGGTCTAAGAAAGAAAAAAAAAGAACTCAATTGTTATAAATAAATTATGATGAATGTCATTGTTACCATCCAGTAAAACTTATTTTTACCATACCCGAATTTACTCCCGGTAAATACTTTACCCATACACCAAACTTCTACTTGGAATTATCTCTTTGGCTAATTACCCTCCATAATTCTATTTGTCCTAATCCTAATATCATCTTCCTTTACCTAACATCCCTTTGATTTTATCCTTTTAAATTAATCATACTTATTTGTTTTTATCCTCCCATTTCCAACTATAAATACCCCTTCATTCCTTCACTTTCATACACTTACAGCCCACCATAAACTTCACTCTCTTCTCATTCCATACACTTCTCTTCCAATCTCCCTCCATCTAAATTTATTATTCTCTTCTACATATTATAATCAAAAGTGTATTATTATTACCAAAGTTGTATTATTACCTTGATCAAGTTTGTATTATTTCATCAAATAGTGAAAATCTTCCCCAATTTTATAACACGTTATCAACACGAGTCTCTACTCTATTAAGGTATTTATTTCTAAAACTTTTCTTATTACTACTTTCATCCTTTCTATATATGTTATATATTCTTTATTATTATGCTATTATTATTGCTGAAAGATTCATCGAGCAAGTATATACATATATATTATATATTCTTTATTATTAAGCCATTATTATTTCCGAAAGATTTATCGAGTAGGTGTATATTATATCTATTATTATGCTTGTATTTAATTTATGTTTATGTTTTTATTTAAATTACAAATGGGCTCATAAAAGGCCCATTGCCTTTAATTTTCGGTTATTTATTGGGCTACGAAAAGGCCCATTATATTTAATTTCTCGTTTTCATTTACGTTATTCTTGGGCTCATATAAGGCCCATCGTATTTAATTTTCGGTTATTTATTTTTGACTGGGCTAATTTATAAAAGGCCCATGTTTATTTATTTTTTTAATTAAGTCTTTTATTTATTTAAATTTTGGAATTATGTTAATTGAAGGCCCTTAAAATTTCCGAAAGAAATTTGTTATGGGCATTGAATGCATTTTAAATGCAAATTGTCTGGCAGACGCAATAAAAAGCGAATATACAGAAAAGACTGGATGTCTTACTGCCAAAAGATCCCGCAGATCTTTGAGGAAATTGAAGAAAGATGTTGTATGACCACCAGAAGGTGGATATTTTATGACCACCAGAAGGTGTATATTGTATGACCATCCGATGATGGATACTGTTATTATCTTGCTTACCCTGAAGGTGCAAGCCAGTATATATTGAATAATTTTAATTTATATTTCAGTTTTATTATTATGTGCTATTTTATTTTATTTTATTTATTTTACAGCATTTTATCATCGTTTCTGGAATAATGGCTCAGG
The DNA here is from genome assembly GCA_028386065.3 of Turnera subulata. NCBI lineage: Eukaryota > Viridiplantae > Streptophyta > Magnoliopsida > Malpighiales > Passifloraceae > Turnera > Turnera subulata. The sequence goes on from JAKUCV010002966.1 coordinate 35,787, forward strand.
AATTTGTCCTAAAGACAATGCAAGTTGACATCCAAGGGGGAGAAATATATGTGTGGATGTCAACTATTTCACATAACATGTGATAGTACAATCTCGAAATAAAAAAATTTAATACGCTCCAGAAGAGCATAAGTTTGAATATGTTCCTCAAGAACGCATGCTTTACTATGATCTGGAAGATCATATATTTACGCTCTGGAAGAGCTAATACTCTTGAAGAGTACAGAAACCCCCATTTACAGTAATAAAAGAGATTATTATGGATCCCGTTGAATTGACTCTACGCTATTCCCTGAAGCGAATAAGACAGTATAATTAATTGTGCTTATGGCCCTGGATGAGGTTTTAATGGCAAAGGGAAAATATGCATATTATTATTACACAATGGATCCATAACTGGAGAACATTCAAAGAGGAATTGTCCCCATACATAAGTTTATACAGATATTTATCTGTTGGGTACAACATTGACTCTAAAACTCTGAGCCTCGTTGTTAATGTTGACCCTAACACGGTCGTTCCAAGAGAACCACATACCACCCATGTTGTTTTCTCCAGGTATCTCAAACCGATTCGTTGTAGGAAAACGGAGTGGGATTACACCATGATTTTCTCCTGCTTGCCACAAAGTCTCAGTAATCAGTACCATGTTGGGCTTGTACTGATTCTTCAGATCCCTTAAGGTACGCACAAAATCTTGGGACTTTCTTACTATACCCCTGCAATTCCATAGTAGAAGTTGTACCTTAGGCCATGTAGGTGGTAACCCAGTCACCCTTGGGACGCTCCGAGCCATCATGGAAACCTGATAATAACTGCTTTGATTTAAAATTTGACATGAAGGCTCTAGCTGAAATTCCTACAGTCTATTAGATATGAAAAACATAATAGAGTTAGCCGAGCCATAAAAGGAAGCCCTTAGATTGCTTTGGTTCTCTAGGAAGAATGTTTCTTCCATAGGAGTTACAAAGAACCTAGATGAATAAAGTTCATCAACAAACACTAAACGAGGAATTCTCGCCAGATCATTCGGTAATTCCTCTTGCTGCTCATTCACCATGCTATAAGCTAACCTATTCCTCCTTCCTAGAGAGGCACCCTCAACAAAGAAAATAGTAGCTGGGGATGGCATTTTTCTTGTCTTGTTGAGTTTTCTGAGCTTTTTGCATCTTCCTGTCTCAACCGCCTCCCTTTCTTATAGCCTTAGATTAGACAGCTAGGTGTCAGTTTTTCAAATGTGGACTCTCTTTCTGTCTCTGAAAAGATCCAGAAGATTTTTCGGTAATTAAAAACTTTGCATTATTTGTCAGTAAACTCCAAAGCTTTTCAATCTTTGAGGTTTTGTTTTTGGAAAAGTTTGCCACTACTTTAATTATTGCTCAATAATTCTGATCTTTTCCGACATGAGTGGCAGAAATAAGCCTAATATTGACACATGTATTGCAGCCTGAAGCTAGCAATTGAGTAATTAAAACTTACCATATCCAGACAGAAGCTGGAATGCACTAGCCTGAAGCTAGTAATTTTAAGTGTTTAAATACACAGTTTGCACAGCCCGCAGCTGAGACCAACTAGAATTTGGCAGATAGATATGTGATTTATAGCTTCTATGCACCAGCCAGAAGCTGGTAAATAATTTTCCTAAGTTATTATATCCAGCCTAAAGCTGGCACATAAATAGCAGCCTGAAGCTGGCACCAACTTGAAGTTGGTACATGGACTTCTTGTTTGGCATGACAGGATGGGCCATCCCAGGTCAATAATGATGCACGAAATTTATTTGGTCATTCATTGAAAAACCAGAAGTTTTACAATCAATGAATTTCCACGTGTTTGTTTGGTGCGAAATTAATTATACGGCCTTCCTAAGATGAGATTGGCCTAGAATCACCAGCAAATTTGGAAATAATTCAGGGACATGTACACGGACTAATAAATCCGCCGTGTTGACCATCTAGGTAATTTTCACGGTGCATCGACTAGATGGTCTATTGTGTGACGCAAGTTGGCATTGTGCGCACTTATTTTGATGATTAAGCCACTTGCGGGTACATATCCCTAGTTATGTTATTAGACTATATGTCTAGATAATGCTGGTATATTTTTTCAATGGATAATATATATCATTGGAAATAAACCCAAATAGATCTGGGGGAATATTGATAATTGATTGCAGGACCATTGTTAATGAAATATTACTGTTTGAGAAAATGATATTTTATATGCAGCAACACTTGTGTGCATTAAGCCAACAAGTTATCATAAGGTCTCCCCATTTAATTAGTTCATGGTCACGAACCTAGTAACTCCCATCTTCGGACTGTTGGTTATACAGTATATAATGCTCCACCACAGTATAGTAAAGATGGTCCTTAAAGAAGGTTGGGAATAGATGTTGGGTATAAAAATCTCCATCAATTACAAAGTATTTGAAACCATTGACTAACGATTGGAGATTTGTTAATTTGACGATAGAGTTTACCCAACATCAGGGGGAGAAACTAAGCAGCTGGATCGAGATATTATTGAACTATATTATCAATATATAGTTGTTGATCCTCGAACAAATTAGGGTGAACCTGAAGTTCAAAAGATGATTCATTTGCAGGAAAATTGATATGCAAGTGCCAGACACATAAAGTGACCAAATCTTGTATACCAGCTGCAAATGCTCCTATTCAAATTAATGTTCCAGAAGAACAAGAATAGTATGCAAATGAATCTAAAGTACGCAAGAAGCGTAGAATATACTCGGTTCCAAAAGAAAACAAAATTCTCGAAAGAGAGAAAGGAGCAAAAGAGATAAGATGGCCCCAGTTAGAAAAGATGACCTCAAGTAGAGGTTCATATTAAATGTCCTCCAGAAGAGGTCTTCTGACACAATTGATAAAGTTCCAGAAGTAACATAGGTATCTGAAATAAATGAAAATGATGAGATCTCAATTACAGTGTCAGGAATGTGATGGAACCGACGTGAAATAACCGTCGACGGAATATTTGTTTTATTTATAATATAGCGCTAAATAAAATGAGGATCATGAACCTACATCTAGTGGTCAATGTAGGCGTAGAAAGATTGGTCAAATTGAGAAACATGATTAAGGCTGTGTTAGACTCGCAAGTGAAGCAAGATATTTTCCGGACCTGTAGTCCGTACACCAGATGGTGTAGAACCAGTCGATTGAAAAATGGGTATTTGTGCAAAAAGGAAATCATAATAGAGAAATTCAAAGCACGGCTTATCGCACAAGGTTTTACCCAAACGACTTGATATTAATTGTGAGGAGATATACTCCCTTGTGGTGGATGCAATTATTTTTGATAAGTCTGGCATAATATGAAAAATTAGAAACGCATCTAATAGATGCCCTTACAGCCTATATTTCTATGGATCCATATATCATGACGTATATAAAAGAATCCCTGAAGGATTCAAGTTGCTTGAAGCAACTAATTCCCGGAAATATACAAAATTAAGTTAAATTAATGGTTTAAACCAATTTGCGTGTGCATAGTATAAAGTATGTGCATGAATTTATTTTTGCTTATGTTGATAATTCATATGTGTTTTTGTAATTTAAATATTATTGGAACTCCTGGAGAAGCTTCCAAATGCCGTGCTATGATGAAAAATCTCATAAAGAATTAGATTGGTCCTGAAGTACCCTATCTAAGTGCAATTTATCTTGCTAGTAACATAAAGCCTGAAGCTTTTGCTATAAATTTATTTGCAAAATATAATTTTGCTCTAACGTATTTATATTGGAATATAATATATAAATACATATTCTATTATCTTGGTATATGGAATTATTTTAACCTTGTGAGGCCAAGGTGCATCTAGTTGGTTTTGCAGATGTAGGTCTTTTATTTGATCCACATAAAGCACAGGCAGATACATCAAGTATCATTGTGACCAGAAAACAAAGTATCGTTGTTGCCTCTTCAAATAATGGAGAAATTGTGTTCATACATGAAGTTAGCCGAGAATGTGCTTGGCTAAGATCGATGATGCAGCATAGTCAAGATTCATATGGATTAGTTAGCGAGGAAGATGTTCCAACGACGATTTATGAAGATAATGCTAGCTGCATTGCCCAATTGAAGGGAGGATACATCAAGAATCATTCAAGTGACATCTGGCAGATTTATTTACAAAATCAGTTCCTACTACAACTTTTGAAGAATTGATGAAGAGGATTGGTTTATGGAGGATTCGAGATATCAAGGGATGCCAAAATCAGGGGGAGTAGAATACGCACTGCACTCTTTTTCATTCACCAAGTTTTTGTCCCACTGGGTTTTTCTTGGTAAGGTTTTTAACGAGGCAGTACTTCCTAAGCGTATTCTATCTAAGGTGCAATGACATTCAAGGGGGAGTGTTATAAATAAATTATGGTGAATGTCATTGTTACCATCCAGTAAAACTCATTTTTACCATACCCGAATTTACCCCCGGTAAATACTTTATCCATACACCAAACTTCTACTTGGAATTATCTCTTTGGCTAATTACCCTCCATAATTCCATTTGTCCTAATCCTAATATCATCTTCCTTTACCTAACATCCCTTTGATTTTATCCTTTTAAATTAATCATACTTATTTGTTTTTATCCTCCCATTTCCAACTATAAATACCCCTTCATTCCTTCACTTTCATACACTTACAACCCACCATAAACTTCACTCTCTTCTCATTCCATACACTTCTCTTCCAATCTCCCTCCATCTAAATTTATTATTCTCTTCTACATATTATTATCAAAAGTGTATTATTATTACCAAAATTGTATTATTACCTTGATCAAGTTTGTATTATTTCATCAAATAGTGAAAATCTTCTCCAATTTTATAACATCAATTGGGTTTTGATAACTCATGAATACTTATTTTGTAACCTTGTTAGCGTATAGAGCCCCACAAAATTCTTAAAACCATTTAAAATAGAACCAGCGAGGGGTAAACGTCTCCGTCATATATGACATGGAAATTTTGTTTTGTTGCCCAAATTCAAATAGAAGGGTCCAGCCGTCCAGGCATTATACTCGGTGGGAATCAAGCTTATATTAAGGGATCATTGCAAAAAATTTGTCACGACGTCAAAGCAACTTGGACTTAATGAGAGTGAAACCAGCCAGTGGTGACCAAGTTGGACTTAATGCCTTGCAGCCCATGTGTACATGGTGGAGGCTTAAAACCATTGTTAGGACTAACAGGGACACAAGCCCTACGGAAATCTGCTTAAAAAAGGAGAAAATGCTGTGAAATAATGATAATAATAATAATGTATAGTTATTGTAATAACTAATAATTTATATGTATTAGTGGAAAAAGTTTAGTATTTTTATATTGCGAAAGAGACTTGCCATTGCCAACTAATTAAGTTCTAGATCATGGTCCCACTGGTCAACTCATCACCAATATAGTATTAGAACGAGACGAGTTTGGCCAGTTGTTAGACCATGACCCGATGATCAAATTGATATAATTGAAATACAAGGATTCGAGTGACCAATTTCAATAAAAGACCGGATGATTTTTTTAGGTTTAGGCATGGGTGTTATGAACAATAAAAACAAAGACAAGGAAGAACAAGACCGGGCTAAAAATGTGGGCAAAACTGCCAATTGTGGGCCAACGTAAGTGCTCTGGGAAGCCCGGCTTTTACAAAACGAATGCAATGGAAGCTAGGAACAACATTCAATCGACTCCAAGGCCCAACAAAGATTCAAGTGACCAATTTGGGCCTCTTTCTCATCATCATTTGCCGATGGCTGAGGATTTACTTTTTGGAAGCGAACAGCCTCTTCTTTTTTTTTTTTTTTCACACACACTAAAAATTATTAAACACTGGAATAACTCTTGGGTTTAATAAGAAACTATATACTATTATGGTCTGAATAACTCTTGGGTTTAAACACTAACTGGAATAAAATTGCAAGGGGCTGGGGGAGAGAGGGTGGACGGAGGAGGATTGGGGGGAGAAGAGAGGGAATTTGCGAGAGAAAAAAAATAAAAAGAAAAAGCTTGAAAACCCATATCAGCCATTGATCATGCCTCGAGATGCAGTAGCAGACACAGAATTAAATGTTGGGAGACAAGAGGACAATGTACTGGACTGCAGTTCACGTGCACGTCAATCGTAATGCTTCCAATAGGATGTCTCTGGTGTCATCAGATCTCTCTCATTTGCTCAGGCCCTTTAAGGGCTCTCAGACACGTGTCATCCCTCCTTTTAGCCTTTTTCTTTTGTTCCAAAATACTTACGAGGTTTGTGGCCCACCAAAAATGCAGCAGATTTATGTGTGTTGGTTGATTCAAATTCGCCCCCCTGCACTGCATTTCTTACTATGATAATAAAATCTGAGCCGACGTATTATTCCATGTCAGCATTTAATTCTGCTACAAAACATGCATCAAAAGTCCTGGGCATTCATTGCAATTTAAAACAAGTGGAATAATCCCAGCTGTTAGATTCTTAAAAAAAACAAATAAATAATAATAAAAGCCCCAGCTGTTTTGTTATCAATATCAATGTAGTACTTTTCCTCAAAAAAAAAAAATATCAATGTAGTACTCCTTTAAAAAAGATTAATCTATTATTTAAAAAATTAGAATAAGTGGTAACATTTGAATTATAATTTAGAACCTGCTATATAGGTTTCATATCAAAATTCAAAACAACCACCTTCCATCCAACATGCACACTCTTCTCTTCTTCTTCTTCTTCTTCTTCTAATTTTTTTTTGTTCAACTTTTCAATTTCGAATCAGGATTTCTTTTATTATTAGCAAGTAGTGTTATTTTGTTTTGTCCCACTTAATAATTTGATTTTGTCCTACTCCATCTACTCGAATCGCCAAAAGCCCTAACTAGAAAGATGACGTATCGCATGTAAATCGAGTCACCCATTCAATTCTCTCTAGTCTAGTCTCTCCGCTTTCCTCTTCTTCCTCCTCTCAAACGGATTCTGTAGTCTCATCCAAATCAACAACCGCCCCCCGTAAACTCTTCCTCCTCCTCCTCCTCCTCCTCCTCTTAGGATTCTCATCATCCCCAACTTTTGTAGTCACATAGTAGTAAAATTAACAAGAAAATCATTTTCCCGTATTCCCTCTTTCCATCCCCAAAAGATATGCACTCCACTAATTATGGCGCCCCAGCAGACACCCACCATCACCACCACCACCACCAACAACAACAACAAGGATACACCACCGTCAGCGACTGTTGTTTCCCACCGGATTTCCCATTTTCCAGTCCCCAGAATCTAAATAACCACCCTTACCATGCCAGTAGTATTCCTCCTCCTCCGCCGCCGCCGCCACACTTACAGCAACCACAACATCACCGGACGAACAAACAGTTCCGGCCGGGCCCGTCGTCCCTTTTCCTTCAACAACACCACCAGCTCTTCCACCCGGTGCAACAGTTTCGGCCATTCCCGTCGGCGGAACAAGGACAGAAGACGTCAGGCCGACAGATATCGCCGCAACAGGACCCAAACGACGACCCTCCACTGTTCGCGGTGGATTTCAAGTTGGGTCTCCACGGGAGTGGTAGCGGCGGCGAAAAAGTCGATGTTTTGAACCGGGAAGGCGGTCAAGTTACTAGCTTTGTTCATGGGAGTGAGCATAGTCCTCCTCCTCCTCCTTCTGCGACTCGTCGTTGGCATCCCCAGGAAGATTCCGCCACCATCACTAAACCCTTTTGGTAAGTTAATGATACTACCAAATGTTATAGTACTAAAAAGTAGTTTATCTATCCATTTACTTTATGAGAAACAGAAAGGGATATCCTTTGCTTTTAATGACGGAGAAGCATGCATATATATATATATATCACCCCCAAGTGTTTGTCTAAATGTTGCAGGCAACCCCTTGATGGTTTTAACGAGAAGCAATGTAGAGGAAGTGAAGAGCAAGTAGCTCAGGGAAGCGACAACCTTCGTTGTCATAAGCCTTTGCAGGCGCAGAGCGAGAATTTGGTGAGCAAATGCTTGGTCTTTAACGAGCTTGAAGCGATTTATAGTATTGGAAAGTTCAGTGAAACATACAAAACCGGCTCTGGCTCTGCTCTAACTGGGGAAAACTCGCCTACTAATGCCGCCGGTGTGTCAATGCCTTTTAGTGCTGCACATGTTCAAACTCTTGGGGGGACTGGTGCTAATGCTAATACGGTAACTGGAGTTGATCATGGGTCAGAGAATTCTATAGGAGAGGAGGCTTCTGTGAGGAAGAGACCAAGGAGGAAGAGAAAGAGGGGAACTAATGAGAAATGGGGCTCCATAGCCCAGTTCTTGGAGAACATGGTGAAGCAGATACTGGAACACCAAGAGAGGTGTCATAGGGAGTTCTTGGAAGTGATTGAGAGAATTGACAGGAAGAGGAGAGAAAGAGAAGAAGCGTGGAGGCGGGAAGAGATTGTTAAGTATAACAGAGAAGCGCTTGCTAGAACGCATGAACAGGGTTTAGCTTCAATCAGAGAGGCTCAAATTGTTTCATACCTTGAGAAAATCACTGGCCAGAGTGTCAACCTTCCTGCAAGAGAGGTTCCATCCTCGATTATTCCAGTAGAAAGACAGGAACAATCATGCAACGTCTTGACACCCTCGAAAATGGACAACAGTAACAGATGGCCCAAGGCTGAAGTTGAGGCCTTGATCCATGTTAGAAGCATGGTGGAGAAAAAGTTTCAAGAACCTGGGTTTAAGCGGCCTCTTTGGGAAGAGGTAAGTTGTTTAATGTCTTCAATGGGCTACCAAAGAAGTGCCAAGAGATGCAAAGAGAAGTGGGAGAATATCAACAAGTACTTTAGAAAAGCGAAAG
>JAKUCV010002967.1:0-40585 GCA_028386065.3 Turnera subulata
TGGTATGTCTCTCGGCGGGAACGGCCCGGATGCCGTTGGAGGTCAGATAGTCAGATACGTTTTGCACATTGTATCTGAATCCGACGTGGCTGTGGTTGGAAAGCCTTCCTACCAATGATCTGGTGATAAGGAGGTTGGATTCCCCTCCTACCCAACTTTCGTAGCCTCTTGCTTGTACCGACAGTTGTATGTGCCTGTAAAAGTCATGGATGCTGAGCATCATATCCGGGGCCAGATAGACCAGCTGCGTTCCTCTGGACATGTCTACCTCCATCGTCCCGGCCCAAATGTTGGTCAGGAACCTTTTATTCGGCCGTCTCGAGTCGACACCGATGGATCTATTCATGTTAACCCAATAAATTTCTTCGCTAATTAAGGTCGGACTCCCATCTGCCCAATGAAGGGATTAACACAATAAATTTCAGTGGCAGAGGCCCTGAAGGGATGTCGATGTATTATTCTTGTTCTTGTTCTGATTAACCATTTTTGCCTATTGAATTGCATTCATTTTGTATTCCGTTCATAAACCACCGGTTACTAGATCCTCTCGTGCTCCTTCGTTGTAGTTACCGTCGGCATTACAGGTAATGATGCCGCCAAGACTGAAAAATTAACCAACAAGTCAGTATAATTCTCTGTGGATAAACCTGCACATAAATTCTACACATGATTTGTCGAACCGGGTGAGAGGTCAGTCTTCATCTGTGAAAGGAACTCAAGTCTTTTTCCAACGGGCCATACCCAATAAATGCCAGGAGGAAGCTCCTTCAATAGAGTTCCACAAAAAATTTTAAAAAAATTGTCCTATTTTTAAATGCCATTACCCTTTTCAGTCACACTTGGATCTGCACGCAACACCTGCCTCATTATACACAGTAATGCGAATGGTTTCAGGCATGGAGTTGCTCAAACGCTAAAACCAATCTCTCCACTGTCTAATTTATACTCGATCGTCTGTGATGTCACATTCAACAATTGCATGTACAGATCCCGTCAAATATACAGTGAATAATACAGCATTAGAATCTCTTTCTCAGGCTCTTAGATACATGATGCATTTTTTCGCTAATAGCAGATAACTATGAGGATTGTGTACCGCAATACCACACATCTCAGGAGATTTATTCGCTTGAATTAGCTAGGCCAACCATGTTGAGCATGTGGCGGTCCTCCTTAAACCTCTCTAACACTGTACCCTTCACAACATCGTGCTTTTCTTGCTGCTCCCCAGTCTGAACAATTCCCCAACATTCTATTACTTCAGGGTATATGCGATTAGTCTTGGAGAGGCAAGGACTACCAAATGTGGTGCAACTGAAGGTCTGTCCCTGATCAAAGCTTGCCGAAACAAATAGACCAAAGTGATTTACACGTCCTCCAAAGCCAATTCCATTCGGGATGTTCTCTGAGCTGAAATTTGCAGCACACTGCCAGTCCATGACAAATGCAATATCAACTTTTGAATGTACATGAATAAGAACCATTTCCATTGCGATGCAACAAGTCAGTGTCTCTATCAGAAAAGCAAAAGACCTACTTGCATATTGAAGAGCTAACATAGACTAAGCAACTCTCTATATCAGATTAAAACGATTCAAGTGCCAGATAAGCTCAACCAAAAATCATGGTAATGACATCTCAGGGTAGAGATTGCTCAGTCAAGAACCAGAACTGACAATCCCAATTGTGATGTTATCTGAGCCAAGATTTGCAGTGCCGTCCCAATCCATGGACATATGGAATATCAACTTCCTAATGATAAATAATAACTTACATCTCTACAGTGATGCAACAAGTCATCATTTTTAATAGAAAACTAAAGCGCTTGTAGCACAATCTTTTAACTGGAATAGCTAGCTCGACACTAATGTAAAACATAATCCAGCAATAACTACAGCAACAGATTAACTTGATGGTAATTGCCAAATAAGCTCAAATCAAAATCACGAACGATGCATCTCAGTGCTAAAACATATTACTGTCTGAGCTTAAAGATTATTAAGTCAAGTATCTCAACTAAGACTGGTAGCACAATCTTTTATCTCGAATAGCTGCTCGGCAATAATGTAAAACATAGCACACGCAATAAGTACAGCAACAGATTAACTGGATGCTAATTGCCAAATAAGCTCAACTGAAAATCATGAATGACGCCTCTCAGTGCCAAAACAATATTGTAGTCCAAGTCAAGAATCTGAAGTCTGACTGGTAGCACTATCTTTTATCTAGAATAGCTAGCTCGACAATAATATAAAATAGAACACACACAACAAGTACAGCAACAGATTAACTGGATGTAAATTGAATAAGCTCAAATGAAAATCCTGATGATGCATCTCAGTGCTAAAACATATTATTGTCCGAGCTTAAAGATTATTAAGTCAAGAACCTGAACTATGTGTCAAAGGATTTGTTCTAACAAAGTCGTCCTGAAAAATCACAAATATGACAAAGACTGGTCCAAATGATAGCCTATACAGTAAACAAGATCAGACTTCAGTGACAAAAATAAACAGAATTATTCTTGGGGCTAGGAGATGGAGAATACTACTTTAAGTTCCACATCTATGTCTCAACCAAAATGGTCATCTTGTTTGCAATCAATGCCACTGTTCATATCAATCGCGTACTCAAAAAAGACTTGGGGCAAAGAATAAGTTTTAAACAGTGAAGTTTTCCATCCATCATAGGAATAAGATCCTCAATTCATTCAAGCACCCTTTATGCATCTTATTGTCTTATTACAAAATAAATGCACTTTTACCAGCCCTAAGATAAGTTTTTGGCTCCATTTAATGCTTTTGGATTTGGATATAGTTTTCTTCTTTTCAGTAAAAAATATAGTTTCTTTCTTGAATTTGGATCAGCACAGGGATTTTCTATCTTACCAGCTATTTGGCTCTTCAAACCACATAACTATTGCATGGACAAATTCACTTTTGATATGGTGAAATACTTTGTAGGAGAACTAAATAGCGCTAGCAATAGGAAGCTAACCAGATTCCCACACAATTTAATGCAGTGCACTTGGTGCTGAGGTGTTACAATCACTAGGCAGCATTTCCAATCTAACATGACAAAACTATCCATCCAACTACTGCTGACCAATGCCGTGAGTGAAATTATGTCAAGAGTCCAGGGAAACAAATAGGCATCAATGGGCTTTTAGCTTATTGGTACTCTTGTAAAGCAAAAGGGGTGAGGTCATAAGTTTGAGTCCCACCTTGAATATTGACTAACATCTAAAAAGAATTTCCATGGAGATGATATGCAATAGTACCAAATTTTTACAGCAAATGGGAATGGAAATCACGCACCCATTGTATGTTGGAGTTTGCTCCAGTAGGTTTGAAAATTGACGCTCTTGGGTAAAGCTGAAAGAGGAACGACTTCATATCTCCATAGAAATCGCCATGCCTCTCCCAAGGAAGAGAAGCGTAACCTCCATATATATAACCTTCTCTGTCCTTTACAATTAACACTGTTGGCCCTTCACTACTTCTGCAGTTCAATTGAATAATTATCCATCATAATCCTACTTTAGAAACAGTTCTCAAAATCCAGAAACTGAAATGAAATTAGAGAGTACTTAGCAACTATTAAGGAACCAGAGCCAGATATAACTGGCATGGATGCATACACTGTGGATTTTATCAAGAGAAATAATGGCTGATACTAAATGAGAAAAGCAATGGCATTATGCACAGATGATTTCACATGAAGGGACGATAGCTAGCCTCTTATGCTATTTGCTAAATTTGATCCAACAATTAAAAAAAAATCAACCGGGAAAGACTTCCACAATCAAAACAAAACTAGGAATAATTTGGAATGACAAATTTGCATAACCTGAGACCTAACAGTGGTAATAAATGAGGTATGTATTTTTCGAGGCACTCCCAAAGTAGCCCTTAACTTCAAGCTGACAAAGGTACAGTTGAGAATGAAAATACATGAACATCTTTCATATTTTACAAGTCTTGATAAGGAGAACCAATAACCACTCCAAGTTGCACTTATCCCTAGAGCAAAGAGTGCTAGATATTTTTGTTTAACTGTAACTGCATTGTAGTTAAGTAGAGCACAGGAACCTACCTTTAAATACAAGAGGCACAAGTTCTGAAGGAAACAAACCCACATTATATTGGAAGATGTTTTGCCTCAACAACACCAATAGAAAAACTCAGGAAATAACATATCTATGACATTACTGTAAGGCAGAAGCAAGCAACTCACGAGATGCTGCCCAGAAATGTGTTGAAACTAAGACCACTAAAAGCACTGTGGTACAGAAGCTTCCATTCTACCAGCTCCTCATGCGGAAGCGCTCCTCCTATATGCCATGCGTATTCCTCCTTCAATAGTACCAAGTTAGAATCAATATTCTCCTCGTGTACCAATCGAGGAACTTGAGAACCCAGTCTTCCTACACAGAACTTAATAATAAAAATTAAAAGGAAACAGTAACATGACATATTAGAAAATAGCATCAGTGAATATTGTGACTGTTAATATCACTAGTGAAAATTTCAGTCAGGAAGGTGAATATGTAAGGACACATGCAGTCTTTAAGAATAGAGTTTAAATACCAGAAGACAGAAACTATTACCCAAAGAGTGAAGCTCACATCATGAATATTTCTCACATTCCAGTCCATACAGAAAGAAATTTCATCCGGGAAGGTGAATATGTAAAGACACAAGCAGTCGTTTAAATACCACAAGACGAAAAAAAACATAACCCAAGGAGTGCAGCTCACACGATGAGAATTTCTCAGATTCCAATGCATACAGAAATCATAAATAGAATTTCACTAGCAACAACTCTTCACACACTAAATTTGAATATTTTCCTTTTCTTATCTTAAAAGTACAGTTATTTGGGACACCAATGACACCTGAAGACAATATTAAGAGTATTTTACACCTGAATCAAAATAAACGAACACAGAAAAGAAAGAACAGAACTGTTAAGTACATGAAAATTAAAAAAAAAAAGAATCAAATCCTGTGATAAGAAGAAAACAAGAGAAATGTTTAAGAGCACTGATTCACTTGACTAGGGTTTACATAGTTCTCATACAAGTATTCTTCAGAGACAATGTCGAAATTAACAAACAATGTCAGTCCAAGACAGTTAGAATTCAAATAATAAAGAAAAGTGGAGTGGAGGAAAAGAACCTGGATGGGGCGGTATCAACAAACTCCCGAGGAACTTCCTGACTGAGGGGAGGTGGACGCACCAACTGGTAAAATCCTCAAAGGACATACTCTTCTCAGTGGATCCTTCCACATCCTTGGAAAAAGTCGCAGTATTAAGGAAAATTTCAACCATGCCATGACGGGAAGTTGCCCCTTGAAGTTCTTGGAAAACAGAGTCGAGGATTGCAATCAGAACAGATTGTATGTCAGACCTGACCGAACATTCATGATTCCCATTTGTCAGGGTTGATGAGACACACAGACAGGCACTGCCCTCAAGTGAAGACAACAAGAAGTAGTAGTAGTAGTAGTAGTGATGAAAGAAACAGTACCTCCCCAAAATGCCATCACCATTTACATCCAGTACTTGATAAATAAACTCCTCAATCTCGTCTTTGGATCCTTTTTCATACACACTCTGAAGCAGGGGAGCAACATAAACAGTAAAGGGGGGATAAAAAAAAGGCAAAGAAAAAAAGAGGTACTGATTAAGAGAGAGAGAGAGAAAGATAGGATGGTTACTTTGGCAATGAGGAGGTCATGGAAGGTGAGTTTGTTGTCTTTGCGATGCTGCGTAACTAAATCGAACAATCTCTCCCCTAATGCCCCTTTCAATCCAAAATATGCCTAAACTAAATTATATATTATCAGTTAAAAATCCCAAACCCAAACTGCAACAAAAAAAAAAACACACACACACACACAAAAAAGAAAAAGGGAAAAAGGAGCAAAGATATCAAAGTAGTAGGCGTTACCTGGAAAACAGGGAGGGCGACGTATTGCTTGTTGTTGTTGTTGTTGCTGTGTGACTGTGCGGCAAGTGAAACAAACTGAGAATGGAGATGGTCCAGTTCCGCTTGGGAGAAAGCTCTGCATTTTTTTTTTGGCAGGTATAATATAAAAATAAATAGTAAATAGTGACTAACACAACCACCACGGGGAGGAGGAAGAGAACAAAGAGGAAAAAAAAGAGAGATTGCCTGGAGGCAGTAGCAAACCGGCGANGGGATGGGATTCCCCCCCCCCCCCCCCCCCCCCCCCTTTTTTTTTATTTTTTTTTTTTTGGTCATCAAGGATTCCCCCCTTTTGTTCCTTAATAATAATTAATTTTAATAATAATCATCATAATAATAACAATAGATTTTCCGGTAGTTCTCCACTCTTCAAATCATACAGGTCCATGGCTGGCTGGGCTAAACTTCCTCCCTAAACTGTGTCGTATCGTACGCATTTACTACGATAATGGGCTGTGACGCCATTGATTGGGTTCGTTCGTACGTGGCATACAATCATTGACCCCCTTTATGTTACTACTAGCCGCTACTAGCCGCATGCCCGCGCGTTGCTGCGGAAAATACATTATTTTTTATTTTTAAGAAAGAAACCTAAATATTTTAATGGAATTATTTATATTTTAGCCCCTCAAACTTTAAATTCATAGGAAAAAATATCTTTAAATAAAAAATAGAAATATAAATACCGTAAACTTTTATTTTTTATGAAAGAAATACTAAACATAAAAACATAAAAAATTATAAATCTAAAATCATAAAAATCTCTAAACCATATATCATAAAATCTTAAACTCCTGAACACTAAAACACTAAATTTTAAATCTTAAAAATTTAAATCATAAATCCTAAAAACCTAAAATCTTAAACCCTAAATTCCTAAATTCTAAACTCTAAAACCTATAAACCGTAAACCTTAAACCCTAAAAACTTAAAACCTTAAACCCTAAATTCTTAAATCCTAAAACCTAAACCCTAAAATATTAAACCTTAAATCAAAAAATTAAAAACAAAAACCTTAAGTCTCTAAAATCCTAAAACTAAATCTTAGAATTTACAAATTTAAGGTTATAGTTTTTAAGTTTTTATGGTTTAGATTTTTAAGTTTAGGATTTAAGGTTTAGGGTTTTTAGACTTTATGGTTTAGGATATTAGGTTTTAGGGTTTAGGATATTAGATTTTAGGGTTAGGGTTTAGAGTTGTAAGGTTTAAAATTTATCATTTCAATGTTTAGGATTTTAAATTTTAGGATGTATATTTTTAAAAAATTTAAAATTTTTCTGATTTAGGATTTAGGATGTCTTATGTTTTTAGATTTATTATTTTTTCTTAAAAATAAAAATTAATGTATTTTTATTTTTATTTTTTCTTTAAATTTAATGTTTGAGGGACTAACATGTAACTTTTTCCCTTAAAAAAAGTTAGATTTAATAGAAGGACTTGACGAAAATTATGTTTTGGACTTGTTTATTATAACTAATAAAGGAATAGGTCTTTTTAAAAGTACAGGACTTAGTTGCAAAAAAAGTAAAAAGGTTTTGGACTTAGAAAATAGTTATTCCCTTCAATTTTGACTCTTGCGACTAAATTGTCCCAATTTTAGAAACTGATGTATTAAATTGACCCAATCGTGAAAACTCATACATTAAATTGACCCAATTACAAATTCATGTATAAAAATTGACCAAAATATACAAATTGGTGTATAAAAATTGGGTATTATGCCTTTATATTATTATTTGTCCATCCCATCACCAAATGTTGTATTATGAAAATTGTATTATCACCTACAAGGTTTTATTTACCTTTGATTTTATAACTAAAAAAAGAATTTAGTATCACCTTCAAGGTTTTATTTACCTTCAAATTTTATTATTTTTTTACATAAAAAAACAAAAATTTAGTATTGTCTCCTTCACTTCTATTTAGGATGTCTATATTTTTTCAAAGATTTTTAATTCGCTAATTTACATCAATTCCAAAAAAAATGTTAAAATTGTCATCACTAAAAAAGCGAGGAAAAAAGTTGGGGTGGACTTTGAAAAATACGAGCTTTAACAATTAAAATGGTTTTCCATAAAAATGAAAAAAAATGAAACAATTAACATGGTTATTGGGCTTAACTTGTCTAAATTACTCCACAGTTTATATGGGCTTTTTTTTTGTCGAACACAGTGTATATGGGCTTGAAAGTCTTGTTATGTTTCGTTGCATGAGGTTTGTTTGGGTATATATGGTCCCTATTGCCACTTTAGTATTATTACTTATTTTTATGAGAACTTTAGTATTATTTTTTGACAAATGCAAACCACTACCACATTGTTGCTTACAGCTAAACATAATCTATAGTCTTGTTCCTTTCGAAAAATATGGCGTTTCTTCAATTCAATGACAAAACATATTTACCACAAATAGAGCCTATTTTTTGCCTACCTTAATTGATCACTTCACTACCAAAAAAGCCATAGCGCTGCTTCAAGAGCCGGAATAGCGGAGTAAGCTCTCACGACGCTCTTGCTTTCGTTCGGTTCGTTCTTAGCTTCTTGGCTACTGAAAGCAGATTAGATTAGTACTTTATTGCGCTAACTTCCTTGATTGGTATTACTGTCTTGTCCATCTACTGGGTGGGACTACTCCAACCTAATAAAAGTTTACATGGCAACTCTTTATATTACATAAAATTATATAAAAATGTGTCAAGATTTGGCAAATTTGATTTTCTAATTCCTACCGTTCGTGTCTAGATATTTTATCTATTAATAATATACTACTGCAAAAATTGCATCTATTTGGTTAAGAAGTCAAAACCAATTGAAAACTAATGTATTAAATGTGTAAAATGTAATTCAAATATTTGTTGCACTTACATTATACTTTATCATTATCTAATTTTTTTTATTATTTCACGTGTATTAAAAGAATTTCAATTTTCATAATTGAACATTTAATTGATATGTAGTTTCCTGGAATGGAAGAGTTTTAGAACTGAAGTGCTATGAAAAGGGGATTATCTCTTTCACACGCACATCGAATTATGCCCTGCTTCGTCGTGTACAGAACCTCAAAAAAGAGCATAAAATCATTTATTTTTCCCTATAACTTACTTTTCCGTTAGCAGCCCTCACTATCATTTTACTAATGATCCTTGCTACTTGCTACATAATCTGAATTTTCTCGCCCACAAATTCTTTCAAAGTTTGCAACATGGAAAAGGTTTTGGATAAAATTGTAATGAAAGTTAAAAAGCTAATGCGAGTGCGTGTTTAGGTTCTATTTTTTTTTTACTCCAACCAAGAATTTAGAACTCAAGTTCAAAAAAAAAACCCAATAATTTATAACTCAAAAAGTATTACAGTTGTGGTGGTCTGCAAGGTCCAATGTTTTGAAAATCTAATCATACCGGACCCGACTGGCTAGTTTGAGTGAGTTAACTGTGGATCCATGGTTCATCTAGTTTTCTTTTTTTATTTTTTTTTTCTTTCTGAACAAGAAGTTCATCTAGTTTCCAAGACTCCTAAAAATGGAATATCTTACTGGACGGTATTTCCAATTTTAAGCAAATTGGCCACAGTTTTCCCGGGCCGGTAAAGATATGAAACTTTCTTCTTCTCCTTTTTTCTTTATTTTGTATGATACATGCTTAATTTGTGTTAAATTTTACCATTAATCCATTATCATGTGTTTACACATTTATGTCATGAGAATAATTTACGCTTTGAGATGTCT
The DNA here is from genome assembly GCA_028386065.3 of Turnera subulata. NCBI lineage: Eukaryota > Viridiplantae > Streptophyta > Magnoliopsida > Malpighiales > Passifloraceae > Turnera > Turnera subulata. The sequence continues at coordinate 9,719 of JAKUCV010002967.1, forward strand.
TAATACTTTTAAGAAAATTTTCATTATATCCTTTATAATTAATAAGATTTAAATTAATTTACAGTTCAACTTGGGTTGCACCCGTATTGAACCTCCGTTTTTTGAATGGCCAGGTTAAAACCTTGGCAAGATCCCGATTGTAAGTTTGCAAGTTCTGGAGTTTAAGTGTGAGCCTTTGAAAAAAAAAAATTATAAACACAAGAAGACCGCCAGGAGCAAATCAACTGAAAATCTAGCTATACCAGCAATCTAAGTAAGGGGAATGAAAGGACCAAAAAAAAAGTACATGTAAAAGAACATAAAGAGGTTGAAATCACAAGGTTGATAATTAAGAAGATGATGTGCTTTCTGTTAACATAACGTCATTTTGCATTTATACAAGCAAAAAAATAAATATTCTTGTTCAACCAAACTTGTCTGACTTATACAAAAAAACTTGGTTGACTTATAAAGAGTCGCTATGAAATGTGTTCAGGGAGAACAACTCTGTTATCTAGAAATTTAAAGGATTGTAGCACTGTATTTAAGTTTCCCCTTTGCAGAAAATAGTAAAAAAGAAATTAAAAAAAAAAACAATTCCCAATTTGTACTTGCCATAGTCCCAATACCAGGTGGAATAATTATACGCCAGCGAGATAGATTAGTTGTCCGGTCAGTTTAGCATAGAATTAATGCCACATTTAAGTGGCAAATTCTTATCTTCATTTTTTTATTTAATAATTTTATCCTGGTTTCGAAAATTCAAGGAAGGAGAATAACAACACTACTTCAAGTGGTACTATTATATAGTATCAACTATGTCAACCATCAATTGTAACCTCATCTACCTCAAGGTCAAGGATACACTCAGAAAATTGGGTTTATATCAAAATTTAAAATCCCTTAATTCCTCATACTCTACATTTTTATCAAGCATTTCTATTTTGTATAAGAAAACGAGCTCCCCAATACTTTCACACTCTTTGAAACTTATAATGACATCATTCAGAAAAACAAAAAAGAAAAAAAAAAAAAAGAAACTTACAACGACAAATAGTTTACGCTATAGTTCTGCCCAACATATATTTTCTTCTACCCTTACGATACGAACGCAATTCAATGGTAGTAATAATACTCTTTAGTGCATCGAAAGGAGTCCATGTATACGGTCAAAAATTGTACTCCATAAATTAGTACTACATGCTTTTAAGATAAGAATATTGAAGCACATGACACTGAGTATCTGGCAGATCGGTGGCATAAATATTGTGATGCTTAATGGTTTTAAAGAAGCATTAAAAGGTCCTCAATTCTCCATAGAGAAATGCAACTGGGTGTTATAAATATAGCGTTGGCTATAAACACCTTCATTTAAACCCTCTGATTTCTGGACTTGAAATTTTAAAGATGAGAAACCCACATTAAAAAAGAAAACAAGGATCGCATTATGCAGTGGAAAAACCATAAATTAAATGTTCTTAAAGGCATGCATTTGAAGCTCTTGCTGGAGTTCGGTTGGCTCGTGGAATGGATCTGTTAATGGCGTTTCAATGCTTCTGATCTGCTCTATATGTGTGTAATCAATCAAGAGAGGACTCTTATGAGTTATGCCTCCATCTCCCTCTCTCTCCCTTTCCCTCCCCATATTTACTTATTTAGAGGTTAATGATATGTGGATATATATGCAACTAAATGCTTTACATGCATTTAAAAGAATGGAAGGTGGAGAATTGAATTCAAATCTCAGCGATTCGGTACAAAATTTACTTCATTATAGCGCTAGTCATTAGCCAGTTGGTATTTTCTAAATTTTTCTACATACATATTGAAGACATGGATAAATTAATGAAAGTTAGCTTTTTGCCAATGGTAGTTCTAAATTTTCTAGACTTTTGCCAACGTTTTGACATGAATTACAATGCTTTTTAATTATGGATTGTTACGATTTCATGGTCAAAGTAATGCTCAAAAGTTAGTCTTACAAGATATTCCAAAGTTGCTCTTGGTTAAAATCTCAACAGNGTGGTGGGGGGTGTGAGGTGGTTGGTGGTCTAGAATCAAGTTGGGTTCGGGATTCAATAGATAGGAGATATAATTGAGAAACATGTAATACAAGTTTCGACAGAAAAAAAGAGAAGAAAAATAGTATGGAATTTATCCCGATTCGAATTAGAGTAAACATGCAAATGAAATGGTTGGGGATTAGCATGACTAATCCTATGTACTGGGAAACCGGAATTATGATGATTTCAACTTTGAAAGCCACCAACCTAGGAGGCATCTTGGCCCTCAGGTGAAGGGCCAGTAGATATACCCCACAAATGTTAATGCTCCATATCCTTATGAGCCATGTACGTGTTCCTCTTTTCGACAAAAAAAAAAAAATGTACGTGTTCCTCCTATATACTGCGTATTGGCGTGTGCTTTTCATATTTGTTCCAAAAAAAATTCTTATTTCAATGAAATCTTTTATAACTATTTCCAGAAGGTTGGGTAAATAAAAGTCTTTTTATGTACTCTGACTATTCAATTAGTCCCCATTGTATATTTCGAATTTCATTTGTACCGATTATGTATCCCAAATTTTCAAGCGGGACGAATGAAATTGGGATTATACAATCGGGACAAACCGAAAATAGAAGTACGCAAAAGGGTTTTTATGCACAATTGTATCCCGGTAAGGTATAAGCCTCTCACCTTCATTATCTATTTATTGACTGGATATCAAATCCGGTGCTGAAGCTGAAGAGTACATATTTGCCATCAATGAAAAGGTAATGGTTAGGGTCAGTAAACTTGTATTGAAGAGACTTGAATCAAGTGGAGATGATTATTGTATGACTTGTTTCTTCTTTTGTTTTGTTAGTTACTCTAGTTAATTCAGTTCCTTCAGGGCAGGGCCCCCCCATTTCATGAGTTAAAAAAGGGTCGACTCCCTGGAAACAGTTGGGCTTACATTCAATGACGTTGGACCTGCGTAAGTTTTTATTCAGTTGAGTTATAACAGTGCCATCATATTAAAAATGCAGGCTAATTTTTGCCCAACCATTAAAATGCAGCTGGTTAGCTAGCTTGGTTGTGATTGCTAAAATTTTCCAATTTTCATGGTAACACCAACCCGTTTAAAGTTCTATGCAATTGATTTTAAGAGTTAGCTCGTATACCCAAAATCCAACAATATTTTACTGAGGGAAGGGGCCTTTCAATGACTGTGCACATGAAATGCAACTAATTTCAGTACTCTCCATATTTAATTTGAATATTATTAATTTTCTAGAATTAAGTATCAAACACATGCAATCATGAGTAAACTCGTATAAACTAGTGTGAAAATTTCAATCAAGTTTTAAATACTGTTGCTGTGATGAGCCGATGTGGTTATTTTTTTTTTTGTAAAAAAAAAAGAGGCATCAGTCGTATGATCATCGCTCCGTCGGTTCAGGCCCCGGTCAATACCGAATACATCTTGGCATTTGACCTTATAAAAGCATTTGTAGTCATTTGAGATATTTGGAAGAGGAAATGGACGGAAGAGACGGCGTTTTCATTATCATTAATCATAGAAGGAAGAGAGAAGGCAGCATATTAATCTCATGCTCATTTGTCAATGCTAAGTAACGTGACCGTACATTCGGCTGAAGGATTATTGATTTACAAATGTTTTGCTTGAAATCTAACAACACTACCCATGTACATTAATTGTTTGGTTTCTTTCACTTGAATACATATATTGAGATTGATTCTTGATTCTCGACTTTACAAAGATCATTCAATACGATTTGTTCAACAGTATAAAATCCCTCCCAATAGTAGATGCGCTTTAAATGAGGCTTTGGGAGGAAGAAGGATTATTAAAGAACTTGGACTAGTGATGATGGTGCATATGTAAGTGCATTCGGATTCTTTTGGTCTAACATTGACTTCAATTCTACATTTTTATTAGTTGGTCTCAACAAAACTATGAATTGAAAGGTGCCATTCATCTTGTCATTAATTAGGGAGTACTCTCCACCCAATAATTTCTAGGATTGAAATTTTGACAAGGACAAAAAAGAAATTGCCTCCGTTCTGTTGTAGTAATACCAAAACTTACGTACCCAAGTATTATATTATCAGTGTAAAAAAAAAGAAATAACCTTGTATTTTTTACGTCATTAACAAATGTAGATCATTGAATGCGAGGGGACAAATAGATAAATGTTGTAAAATAAATGTTGAGTGCAAGTGTGAAACAAGAAAATGAAGAATGATTCGATAAGGAATTAAGGGAAACATATATAGGCAGGCTCTAGCTAGTTCAACAATGTACTAATTTAACGTATAGATTGGGTTGCTTCCAGGAGCCCAAAACTATCGGCTCTCGGGTTCATATATATATTATCATCACATATATATCATAAATATTTATAATATATGCTTTTGGAGGATGGACTTCACACGTAACCACATACATGCACCAAAAACAGTCTTCATCTTAACTGTAAATTCGGCGATCATTAATCTATTCTTCTATTTAATCCTGTGCAATTCTTTAAAGATCCGTAATAGACAAAACAATCATCATCGTGTTTTTCTCCTCTCTCTCTCCCATTTACAGAAAACCCTAATCTACAATTTGGAGTTGCCGACTATTTTTTCCGGCTACGAGCCCCCACCAATTTTTTTTTTCAACCAGTTTTTCTTTTCAGTTTTTAGTTTTGTTAGTTTACTCTCATTTTTTTGTGGGTTTAGTCCTATTTTTTATGAGTTTGTTCAATTCTTTAGGAGTTTTACTCACATTTTTTTGTGATTCAAATAAGACTATGGAAACTAAAAACTATGGAGGAAGATTTGAATTGAAGAATTATTCTCTATCTACTGTTGAAATTTACCAACAAAGAGATCCACAGGTATGCCTTACCTTCACCTGTTGGCTTGGTGGTTATTGCAAGGATCATACAGGATCTGATGCTCGTGAGAGTATTATGTAAATCCTCTATTGGAGGAAATAAATCTCGTTGTGTATTTCTATGTGGTAGGTTGAGAAAAATTCTTATGTTAATTTTTTCTTATGCCTTTACTAGATTAGATCTTCACTTAATGTAATTTCAGACCTCTAGATCTTTTATGATTGAAGAATACGAATTTTCTAAAAAATAATCCGTAATAGCCAATGTACCAATTGGTAATGGGCTTTGACATTTCTTTCTTTTGTGTTTTCCTCCCTTGACCTCTCACTTATATCTCAATCAGGCTATGTGAAGACCCCACCGAAAATCCGGCCTCTCCACCTTATTACTTCTTCTTTTCCAATCCAAAAATCAAAGGATTCGCCACCCGGATTTTATTTTTTGGGAAAATCTAGGGAAAAACCATAGGCATCAATCCTTCTTAGCCATCAGGCATAAGGGACCGATCTAGCGAACCAGAGAATGTTGAATTCGGAGATTCGTCACGGGTAGGAAGTGGTTAGCACCCTACCTGTGTTGGGGCGAACCTTTGTGCAATAAATGGGTTAAATAGTGTGCCTTGTGTAAGTGTGAGAGTGTCAAAACAAAATCAAAGCAAAGAAAATTAAATCTAACCTAAAACAAAATAGGAAAATAAATGTAATTGGGCTTGAGTTTCCACCACTAGAAACCACCTACGTACCCCGGCGACCGGGTTCAAAGCCCATGTAGTTCTTACAAGTCTTCAATAAAAAAATCACATCATGTTAGTAGCAAACATATCATTAAAACATCAGCAATAAAAATCCAAAAAAGGAATCAAGGGTTACCTCCTGTAGCCCTCCTCTAACTCCTTGACTTGGGTTTCTTTCTAACCCCATTTCTTTTCCACTTCTTAACTTCACCTTGATTTCTTCTTGACTCCTCCTTGCTGGGTGTTTGTTGATGCTAAACTTCACAAGAATTTCTCCAGAATAACAGTAGAAAAGAGTGTTTGAGAGCTTTGAGAAGTAGAGTTTCCCCAAGCTTTTTCTAAGCTTAAAAGAGTGTAAGTAATCTAGTCTAATGGCTCTTGATGTATGACTTAGAAGTGGGTGAGAGGCTCTATTTATAGAGTTCTAGGAGTGTACAGCTTGTGGACCTCATAATTGGCAGGATTCTTGCTGAAATTCAGGTCCAAAATGTGTGCAATTTGATTAATGGCTAAAAAATTAGGAAAAAAACACGTTCCAGGCAGTTCATGTCCGCCACTGCCGGGCAACAATGACATGATGACCGCCGGCAGCGGCGGTCTTGGACTCCATGACCAGCGGGCATGGCATTCATGCGTCATGTCCGCCCGTCATTTGTACAGTAACACGATTTTTTTCATTTTTTTCCTTTTTCAGCTCCTAATCACCATTAATTTTGGGTCTGAATGATTTTTAACGTGGGATTAAAGTTGTCAGACCTAGAATTAGTCCATTCTTGCTCGCTACTCCTATCAATCACTCCAATTAACATCAATGCACCCTAATTAGCCCAAAATTACCTCTTTTCAACTCTTTCCTACCATAAACTAATGTATCCCACAAAAGGTAATTTGAATTCTGATTTTTCACAAGAATCAGAACTAAAAATGGACTGCAAGGATTGAGTTTCACTGTCCCAAACTCTTGTGAATATCCATATTCTTTTAATTAAACTTACAAAACATCTTAAGCCCAAAATTAAATCATCTAATTAACTTTGAGTCATAATATTCCAAAAGCCTGAAGTAATAAAATATAGAAGCCCAAATTTGGGTGTGCACAGGCTATTAAAATTTGGACAACCAATTAATTAATACAATAATGTCACACCCATTACAAAAAAAATAAAAATATGAAGGAATTGGTAAAATACTAAATCTAACATACATATTTCACAGTCTGACCAAAAATAAAATCCCAATGAGAGTGGTGCTAAATTTTAATTGTTAATGCAAGTAAATAATATAAAGCTCCATGGCCGCAGCTAGAATTGGAATGCATATAGGGCTAATGGCCTTGTTGCTTTACGAAATGTTTGTGACTAACTTGGTGAGCCACAGGATTCAATATATGAGGCTTTAGAAAGTTCTGAATAATGCTCCGGTGGCAAAATTCCCTAATATCTAATATCTTCGTGGATATTGTGATGGAATCTCACGCTTGGAGGAAAATGAAAGATTTTGGGTAAACCTAAGCAACTCGTGTTTGAGGATTGTGTGTTGATATTTGTGAATTGTATATTTTTCGGGATAAACAACTAAACAAATATTGATTCTTCATCTTGAATCTAACTTATTTAATAATTATGTCATATCTAGTGGCGAAGCTAGACAAAATTTTTAGAAAGGGCTAAAATAATTTTTTTCCGTAATGATAAGAACTTATGTGAAAAAATAAAATTTAGGAAGGGCTAAAATATAAATTGTTATAGAACTTATATGAAAAAAAATAAAAATTCAGGGAGGCCATGGCCCCCTCAGTCCTTTGGGCCACCACTAGGGATGGCAGCGGGACGGAGATTTTGCGGGTGGAGGAATCCCCGCCCCATCCCTGCGACCTAAAACTATCCCCAACCCCATCCCCATCCCCATTCCCGGCGGTGGGGAGTTTCTTCCCCATCCCCGCTCTCCGCACTCCCCGCGTGTAACAGCCCGGGTAAAAATCTGGATTTTTATCGGGACTCTAAAAGTTTTTTTACAGTGATTTACCGAATGAATTAATCTTGGGTAATTAATTCAAGGTAAATCGGGCGTCGTTTTTCGAAACCAAGTCTTTTCCTGCGCTCGGGATTTTTCCTTGGATTTTTCGGGCCTAAGTTGGTATTTTTCGGGTCCCGGAATCTTCAGAAAATCACACCGGAGAATAACTAAGTGGGTGTATCAGTTGTTTTCTGGTCCGGTCTGGACACGACTGCGTGATTGAGTCACGCAGCCGCCTCTTACCTGTGCTGCCCGTGACATCCCTGCGTAGCCTGTGATTTCTTTTTCTCTTTCCCGTGCCTTCTCTGCCAACTTCACCATCTGCCTGCCTGTAACCCAGTTCCTCACCCATCTGCAAAAAAAAACCATACCTTCGTTCCTGCACAACCAAGCCAAACTTATGCAAAAACACAAAACACACAACACACCATCGCCGGCCACCACCACCGTGACCCGAGCCACCCGCGCGCCCCACCATTCCTCTGCGCCGCCTCCCTCACCTCCTTCTTTTCCTTTCTCCCTCGCCCGCCTGCCGCCCCCTGCAGCTTTCGTCGCCGTCGCCGACACGACCAGCGAGACGACCCACCAAAGCCACGGCGAGCCTCTTCTTCCTCTCCATGCCGACGCTCCTCTCTTCCTCGCCGACGCACCAGACGACCCGATGAGCGCCTACAGACCCTCGCCTTGCACCGCCACAACCGTCGCCACTCACCCTTCGTCCTGCGCCTCGCCTCGCGGTTGCTTCTCCGTCGCGCCGCCGCCATCTGCAAACCCCGAGGTGAGCTTGGGGAAAAGATGACCCGGATATGGGTCACGGGCTGGGTTGACCCGCGCCTGGAACCTGGGCTGAGATGTGTGGGTTGGGTTAGGTTTAATTTGGGCTAGGGTTAGGTTTAAGCATGCTGGGCTTGCGCGTTGGGCCTGGTTTGGGGCTGGGTTTCTGGACATGAGTTGCACAGTAAGGCCCAATCCGGGATAATTAAAAAAATAAATAATAATAATAATAATAATAATAATAATAATAATAATAATAATAATAATAATAATAATAATAATAATAATAATAATAATAATAATAATAATAATAATAATAATAAAGGGAATTTAAATTCTGGAAAATATATTATGGGTCATAATTTTTTCTGGAAAAGTAATAATGAATTAAATGATTATATTCTTTTTTGAAAGGAACTAAAAATATCATATGATTTATATCCTTAAAAATAAATATATGGTAAATTCCCTTGATATATAAACTATGGATATAAATGGTAATATATATATATGGGATATGACTATTTTTTGAAAATTAAGATAATTATGTTATGGTTATTTGGAAATTAACATAACCATGAAAATATCTTTGGAAATTAAATATGTTAGGGTAATAATCTTTTTTATGTATAGTTGGAAATATGTAAATGTTATAATTTTCAGAAAGATTATCTCACAGTAAATATATTTTTGGAAGGGATAATTGATATGGGGAATAAATTGCTTAACGAAAATTATTTTGGAAAATATATATATTTACGGTAAATATTTTCTTTTGGGAAAGAATATAAATACTCATGAAAAATATTTTGAAAAGAGTTTTAATTAAAGTATGGTACCGAAATTATATTCGGATATACGTACGGTATAATATTTTCGGTAAAAGATGATTATAAAGGATATGAACCGGGATGGGTTTATTTCGCAGTATTGGCTTCATATTATACCGATTATGTGCATTTATGTGAGGATATTATTTTGTTGTATAGGTTTGATATCGGGCAGTTTCCCGAGGAGCCGGCTTGGGACCGGTCATTGTCTCCGGAGTTGAGTAATCGGCCAAGGTGGGGATGGATTTCCTTCAATATGTGCCTATATTACTCGGTTGTTGTGTTTGATGTTTGTTGCACTGTTGAATGTTGCATTTTGTTGTGGTATGATTTCGGGATGTTAATCCCAGTGTCTTGATTGTTTTGGGAAGTTTATCCCCGTGCTTTGAGTTTTGGATGTCTATTTCTGTGTCTTTTGGTATAAGTATAATGGAATAAATAATAAATTGTGATAAGGATGTCGATCCTTGATTTTGGATAGGGATGTCTATCCCGGTATTTTGGTTAGGGATGTTGATCCCTGTGATTTAGTTTTGGATGATGATAATATAATTGTCACGTGGTAAGTAGTGGTACGACTCGATGGTTTAAGACTGTTTTGTGGTGGCCATAACCTGGGTTACTCATGATAAGCATGTCTATGCTTGGGATGTCTATCCCGTGATTATATTTGGGATGTCTATCCTTGGGTTCTTATTTTTGGGATGTCGATCCCTGGGCTCTCTTGGATTTGGTCTGGCACCCGAAATATGTTGATAATCAGGTCTGACCCCTAGCTTATCCGTGACGGGGCCCGGAAAGATAAAATTAGAAATTGGATTTATATTTAAGTCTTTTGGTCTTGGACCAGTTTTGGGTCTTGTCTTTTGGATTGTTTTGATTTGGCTGTTATGCATGTGTTTCCGACTTTGAGTAATTTATAGTGTTCCATATTGATTGCTATCTTTCGTCGGCGAGCACTTCGGACTCACCCCTCACCTGCGGGCTTTCATCCCGTAGGATGAGTTATTTGTGGTACAGGTTTGATACATTCCAGACAGGCTGCGGCGTTATCCCTTGGACAGGACTTGGATCCATAGTTGCATCATGTGTCGCATACAGTGTCTTTGTGAGTTATTAAGTCTTCCGTTGTGCTACTTTTGCTATTGTTGGGCCATTGGGCCGGTTATGACATTATTGATGTTTTTATTTTGGACTGTTGAGCCCGAGTTTCTGTTGTATACACTGTATGCTGGGCTTTGTTTGGTTGGGTCATTACAGTTCTGGCACGTGTTTACTGTGCACAGTAAATACGGGTCGGGGCGTTTCATTTTGGTAGCGGAGGGGCGTTAGGTCTTGTTGGGTAGTTCTTGTGTGTTTGTTGTTTTTGTTTGCATTGTTCGCTCCATTTGTTTATTATTTTATATCATTTAGTTAGTGCATTATGGATTCAGTCAAGGGACGCCAGCTGTCGCAGAACATTCACATAAGAGGTAAATGATGCCATAAATATGCGGAAACATAAATATTATTAATGTTGCTAATATTATTATTACAAACATTAATATTACATTGATATTTTTTTAAAAAAATACATTCATCTTCTCGGTACGACGTTGACCCTGAAGCTGTTGGGGTCATTGTTGATGTTGACCCTGATGCTGTCGTTCCACGAGAACCACATGCCACCTGCGTTGTTCTGTCCAGGAAGTTCGAACCGGTTTGCTGAAGAGAACCGAAGTGGGATGAGACCGTGATCGTCTTCAGGCTGCTACTGGGTCTCCGTGAGAAGAACCATGTTCGGCTTGTACTGGTTCTTCAGATCCCTCAGGGTACGCGAGAACTCCTGGGAACGCCTAACGACTCCTCTGCAGTTCCATACTAGTAATCGGACCTTTAGCCAAGTTGGAGGTAACCGAGTGACTCTGGGCATGCTTTGGGCAGTCATTGAGAGCTGGTAGTAGGTACCTTGCTCCAGGAAATGGCAAGTGGGCTCTAGGTTGAACTCCTAAAGTCTTTCAGAGATGAAAAACATGACGGAGTTGGCTGAGCCGTAGAAGGAGGTCCTCAGAGTGCCTTGGTCCTCCAGGAAGAACGTCTCTTCCATGGGAGTGACGAAGAATCTGGACGAGTAGAGTTCATCGACGAAGACCAGACGGGGCATTCTGCCGAGCTCGTTTGGTAGTTCCTCTGGACGCTCGTTGATCATGCTGTAGGCCAGTCGGTTTCTTTTGCCTAGGTTGGCACCTTCGACAAAGAAGACGGACGATGGAGCAGGCATGTTGTTTCGACGCGTGGGTTTTGTTTTCTGAACGTGGTGTTTTCTGTGCCTGAGGGTTTTGTTTTCTCTTGGATGCTTTGTGGTTTTTGCTTTCCGTTGTTTTGCCTTTTATAGAAAAATATTTACCGTTTTATTTTTCCAAGTTTAGACCCCACCTATCCCCGGGAAGGTCTAAAGGATTTTTCGGTGATGGGAAAAGCAGATTCCCTTCACAAAGCTCCAATCTTTTTCATTCTTCAAGGTGTTGTTTTTGAAAATTTTGCCGTTGCCTCATTTATTACTTCATCACTTTATACGTTTTTCGGGCTACAAATGCAAGTGTTTTTCAGCTCTTTTCCATCTCACGATTTTCTTTCGCCCTGGCTACCTTGTCCTTTCTTGGTTTTTCTATATTTTCTACATCTTTTATCACGTGCATCCGTGACCGTTGAGGCTAGACTGATGGGACCATACCCCGAGTAGAGCGCATGTGCGACAAGCTTACACCTGTTTGGACATCATGGAGGGATACGAGACTTGACAGACGTTTTTGACTCATGCGGAGTTTGTGAACAAGTGGATAACGTTTCTTTCGAGGGACACAGGACGTGCTCGTGATCATCACCTTGAGAGTTAACGGATATCTTTTTCACGAGGGAACCGACGTCATCGTTAACTGTGCATGTTACGTTTCTCGGGATCGAGAATGTTTACGACCGATATGAGCGCTGATCATGAAAATATGTTTTGTTTTAACTTCTTTATGTTTTGGTTTTATTAAACGAGTTTTGTTTTATTTTTAATTTCTTTATGTTGGTTTTACTTCTTTTTGTTGGTTCTGTTTTTAACATCTTTATGTTTGATTTTATTTTCCTTTTTGATGGTTTTGTTTTGCTTTAAATATTTTGCTTTTCCGTTAAACATGATTTTTCTTATCTTAACAAGAGATTTCGTAACATAAGAGTTTTGATTTAAAAAGAAAACTTATTTTATTTAATTCATAACAGTTTTACAACGGAGAAGAAGTACTCTATTGAGTTACATGCTTCTCTAAGTCTTTTACAAGTTTTTAGACATTTTTCATATAAGGCAAGAGTTCCGCACACGCCTGTTCTATCTGCATCACCGCCGAGCTGATCTTCCTCAGTGAGATGTTCAGCTGCGTCAGAGTCTGCTGCGGAGTGCTGCTTTCAGCCGTTGCTTTACCCTTCTGATCCTCAGCTTCTTTGCCAGCACGCTTCTTTCGCCGTCTGCTGGAGACGACCATGTGTTCTTTCAGACCGACGATGTTCGACTTGAAGAACTTCTTTGGCGGTTCTTCATCGGAGCTTATCGGGAAAGCAGTGCCACCGATATAGCTGTTGTTCTCGGAGTCTGAGGTAGTTCGAGATCGGATTGGAGAGTCCATGGCTGTGTGTGAGTTTGCCAGTCATAAGGTTCGGTTTATATAAGCGGAGGAGATGCCGCTTAAGGGTATAAGCGGTATCTCGCGTTGAGTTTGGACACCTGGCAGAGTGTGCCAGAAGCTTATCGTGGTATGACCCACGGATAAGACGGAATTTCGAGGACGAAATTATTTTTATGGTGGGTAGACTGTAACAGCCCGGGTAAAAATTTGGATTTTTACCGGGACTGTAAAAGTCTTTTTATAGTGATTTACAGAATGAATTAATCTTGGGTAATTAATTCAAGGTAAATCGGGTGTCATTTTTCGAAACCGAGTCTTTTCCCGCACTCGGGATTTTTCCGTGGATTTTTCGGGCCTAAGTTGGTTTTTTTCGGGTCTCCGAATCTTCGGGAAATCACACCGGAGAATAACTAAGTGGGTGTATTAGTTGTTTTCTGGTCCGGTCTAGACACGACTGCGTGATTGAGTCACGCAGCCGCCTCTTACCTGTGCTGCCCGTGACATCCCTGTGTAGCCTGTGATTTTTTTTCTCTTTCCCGTGCCTTCTCTGCCAACTTCACCATCTGCCTGCCTGCAACCCAGTTCCTCACCCATCTGCAAAAAAAAACCATACCTTCGTTCCTCCATAACCAAGCCAAACTAATACAAAAACACAAAACACACAACACACCATCACCGGCCACCACCACCGTGACCCGAGCCACCCCCGCGCACCACCATTCCTCCGTGCCACCTCCCTCTCCTCCTTCTTTTCCTTTCTTCCTCGCCTGCCTGCGTACCGCCCCCTGCAGCTTTCGTCGCCGTTGCCGACACGACCAGCGAGATGACCCACCAAAGCCACGACGAGCCTCTTCTTCCTCTCCATGCCGACGCTCCTCTCTTCCTCGCCGACGCACCAGACGACCCGACGAGCGCCTGTAGACCACCGCCACCAGCCGTCGCCACTCGCCCTTAGTCCTACGCCTCGCCTCGTGATTGCTTCTCCGTCGCGCCGCCGCCGTCTGCAAACCCCGAGGTGAGCTTGGGGAAAAGATGACCCGGATATGGGTCACGGGCCGGGTTGACCCGCGCTTGGAACCTGGGCTGAGATGTGTGGGTTGGGTTAGGTTTGATTTGGGCTAGGGTTAGGTTTAAGCATGCTGGGCTTCCGCGTTGGGCCTGGGTTTCTGGACATGGGCTGCATAGTAAGGCCCAATGCGGGATAATTAAAAAAAATAAAAGATAATAATAATAATAATAATAAAGGGAATTTAAAATCTGGAAAATATATTATGGGTCGTAATTTTTTCTGGAAAAGTAATAATGAATTAAAAATTATATTCTTTTTGAAAGGAACTAAAAATATCATATGATTTATATCCTTAAAAATAAATATATGGTAAATACCCTTGATATATAAACTATGGATATAAATGGTAATATATATATATGGGATATGACTATTTTTGGAAAATTAAGATAATTATGTTATGGTTATTTTAATAATAGTATGATAAGTAACTTTTATGAAAATATCTTGGGAAATTAAATACGTTAGGGTAATAATCTTTTTTATGTATAGTTGGAAATATATAAATGTTATAATTTTTAGAAAGATTATCTCATAGTAAATATATTTGTGGAAGGGAAAATTGATATGGGGAATAAATAGCTTAACGGAAATTATTTTGGAAAATATATATATTTACGGTAAATATTTTCTTTTGGGAAAGAATATAAATACTTTTGAAAAATATTTTAAAAAGAGTTTTAATTAAAGTATGGTACCGAAATTATATTCGGATATACGTACGGTATAATATTTTCAGTAAAAGATGATAGTAAAGGATAAGAACCGGGATGGGTTTATTTCGCAGTATTGGCATCATAGTATACCGATTATGTGCATTTATGTGAGGATATTGTTTTGTTGTACAGGTTTGATATCGGGCAGTTTCCCGAGGAGCCGGCTTGGGACCGGTCATTGTCTCCGGAGTTGAGTAATCCGCCAAGGTGAGGATGGATTTCCTTCAATATGTGCCTATATTACTCGGTTGTTGTGTTTGATGTTTGTTGCACTGTTGAATGTTGCATTTTGTTGTGGTATGATTTCGGGATGTTAATCCCAGTGTCTTGATTGTTTTTGGGATGTTTATCCCCGTGCTTTGAGTTTTGGATGTCTATTTCTGTGTCTTTTGGTATAAGTATAATGGAATAAATAATAAATTGTGATAAGGATGTCTATCCCGGTATTTTGGTTAGGGATGTTGATCCCTGTGATTTAGTTTTGGATGATGATAATATAATTGTCACGTGGTAAGTAGTGGTACGACTTGATGGTTTAAGACTGTTTTGTGGTGGCCATGACCTGGGTTACTTGTGATAAGCATGTCTATGCTTGGGATGTCTATCCCGTGATTATATTTGGGATGTCGATCCCTGGGCTCTCTTGGATTTGGTCTGGCACCCGAAATATGTTGATAACCAGGTCTGACCCCTAGCTTATCCGTGACGGGGCCCGGAAAGATAAAATTAGAAATTGGATTTATATTTAAGTCTTTTGGTCTTGGACCAGTTTTGGGTCTTGTCTTTTGGATTGTTATGGTTTGGCTGTTATGCTTGTGTTTTCGACTTTGAGTAATTTATAGTGTTGCATATTGATTGTCTATCCTTCAACGGTGAGCACTTCGGACTCACCCCTCACCTGCGGGCTTTCATCCTGTAGGATGAGTTATTTGTGGTACAGGTTTGATGCATTCCAGACAGGCTACGGCATTATCCCTTGGAAAGGACTTGGATCCATAGTTGCATCATGTGTCGCATACAGTGTCTTTGTGAGTTATTAAGTCTTCCGCTGTACTACTTTTGCTATTGTTGGGCCATTGGGCCGGTTATGACGTTATTGATGTTTTTATTTTGGGCTGTTGAGCCCGAGTTTCTGTTGTATACACTGTATGCTGGGCTTTGTTTGGTTGGGTCGTTACAGTTCTGGCACGTGTTTACTGTGTACGGTAAATACGGGTCGGGGCGTTTCACCGCGACTCAAATTGTTCATGTTTAAATATTTACAAGAAAGATTGAAATTTAGTTCCAAGCCAATACAAAATACATAGTGTAAGTACAAATTATATATTACTATCTAATACTACATATTACCAAAAAAAATTAAAATCTAACCAACATAATAATAGAAAATTCAATAAAAGTGAATTTAACAGAACTTGTGGTTTATATTATATTATTTTGTTATCTTATTTGTTTTGTATTTGAACAAAATGAGTAAAAATTCTATATGGAGTATTAACTAGAGGGGTAAAATGGTCATTTTATATATTTGCGGATCCCCACGGGGCGGGTGCTATGATCTCTATCCCCATCCCCAAATTAGTCTCGAGTTGAAAATCCTCCCCATCCCCATCCCCACGGGTTAATAATCGTCCCTATTGCCATTCCCACAGTGGGGAACCCTGCAAATCCTCGGGGCATTGGGGATTTTTGCCATCCCTAGCCACCACCACTGGTCATATCCATCAACCTATTTATGATGGTATTGAGTTCAGGTTAATCTATAGATTGATATGTATATTTTTTTTAATGCTAAATCGTGCAAAATAAGAAAAAAGTAGTCAAGCCAGCAAACGAAAATTGGCTTTTACACTAATGAGACACAAGCACCTAAAGATAGGCTGTCAAGTTACAAACAGAATTATAGGCAAATTCTCTAGTAAGTAGTAACACCTCCAATCCCTAAAGGGTACAGTTGTTTAAAGTACCGAGCCCATGCTTTGCAGGTACCGAACCCACACTGTATGGGAACGCGGGTCGGATAACTTAAACCACTTGTTAGATTACGGGTACGTAACAAGGGAGATAATCATGCATCGGAATCAAAACCGGAACAGTCACAGGGTCCATGTGGAACGGGCTAAACCGAATGGATTGGATTTCATACCTATTTTGGTCGATTTATTTCACTCAACTGATGAATCGAATCAACTAAAAACGGACAGTGATCCGATTTCTCTAAGGTATCCACACGAACTGACGAACACAACCAGAAGCCATCAGACAATCTCAGGTCCGAGCACACTCTTCACTCTCGTTTCATAGTGCTAGTTGACTCAAAAAATGAGAGAGCAGCTAGGGTTTTGTGTTTTTCTATGTGTTTGTCTAATGTTAGCATTATGGACAATATATTAATATATATGACCAAAAAAATCCTAATTGTATTGGATTAACCCTAGTCATGTTTGGGTTGTACTTTCGGGCTGTATTTTCATGCTTAATAATAAGCCTAATGCGGGCTTATTATTAATAGCCCGAAAACATATCCAATAACTAATCCAAACTACTTTGGACTTATATCTCAAATCAACAGTCCTAAGTGTGAGGCTCTAATCACATTGCAATAATTATATAATCACATTTATAATTATTAACAATGAGCAGTGTCTAGCAATCATTGCTACCTAAGTGACAAGATCAATATTGATTCAACAAGCCTCAGTAATGTGTCTTTGTCCCTTCATCTTGCAATGTCAAGATTAATCGCGAGATACGGAATATGTCATTCTCGCATATGTTTAATCTATAGTTTCTTGATGTCCGAGTTAACTGTCCAAAACAGATACTATTACTATCTCTTATCATTCATTCTAAGCATGACCATGCATTTATAGTTTAACTCTATCGAAGGGCCCAACAGATCTTGTTATATGGGCTAGACAAATTCCTTCTTGATCAAACAAAATCCTCTATATATTATAATATGTACCCAACAATAACTCTAAGGTCTACCCAACTATGAGTGACCAAGAGTAATGTCAAAACACATGACTTATGTGTTGGGAGCCTTGATGATCTCAGGTCTAAGGCAGCACTTATAAGAACCAAAAATAACAACATATAATGATCCATGTAGTGTTCTTAAGCTGCGCCAGTTCAGCCTATAAGTTCTCTAACTTGTTCTCGTTTGTGGATCTCATATGATTCTCAAGATAAACTAGTCTTAATTTATTATTATAACTCGTCCATAATAATAATCAACTAGGGACATCTAAGAATTTATATTCTTGGGTTATAAATATGTTCAAGCAATCCACACAAATATAAATAAATAAACATATTTATTGGAATAAAACTTTTAATAAATAACATGACTCAAATATAACATAATCATCTAATAATTAGTTTTTGGGCACTACACTAACAATCTCCCACTTGCACTACAACCAATCATCCATGTATCTAATACTAATGGATCGAGTATGACCATCATGCTTCTGTTGTGTGAGGGACTTGGTCAATGGATCTGCAACATTATTCTTAGAAAAAACTCTGCACATCCTCACGCCACCTCTGCCCACCTGAACATCTAAAGCAGTGAAGATACTCTACAGGCAAGGGGAGTAGAAAAGCAAGATAGATTAGGATTTCTTGTTCTTGGTAGGGTAGAGTTAGCAGTATAAGTGGAGTTTATTCTCCAAAAGTATTGTAGGTGGAGCCTTTTCTCCCACTAAAGTTATATTAATATTGTTGAATATTAGTGAGAAGTATTTGTAGAAAGTAGATGTAGGCATGAAACCGAACCACTATAAATCTTGTATTTGTTTAATTTTTTGCATTTACTTTATTATTTTATGCATGATCGTGGGTGCCTAACACTTTCCTACCTATAACGAGTCTTCAAATTTAGATCTTTGGTTTGCTTGGTCACTCCTTTTAAATTTTTTAAGTGATGGTGGTTATTTCTAAAATTTTTCACTTTAAATAAAATTTGAATAACGACTCTAAAATAAGTGGAATGTCCTTAAGTTCGCATTTTTAAATGGGTTTTGATACGAATCAACTCATTTAACTAAAAGGGTTGAGAACCTCTACCTTTCTAATTTTGTGTGTTTTGTGTCAAGTTACCGTGTCAAAACTTATTTTTCCATTTTGAATTAATACATCGCCTAGGTTGACTATCTAAAACATCCATATCAGTTCATTAAAATTGTTTATCTGAACTTTTTTTAGTTGTTAAATATATATTCATTTAAAAAAATTTCAACTTGTAAAAAAATGTAATAATCTAATTTATTGTAGATCTAAAAAACTTATAATAATATTTTATAACAATAATATAAATGATTATTATTTATCATTCTTTATAATTCATAATTTAATATTTATTATTAATTAATATGTATAAATTTTATAATGATAAAATTAATTTATTACTTAAAGGCAAAGCTAAACTCTTTTTTTAGAGGCCATTAAAAGATAAATGTATTCATCTTTTTGTAATTATATTTTATGATAAAATTTTTTTGTTACTATTTTTGTGCATGTGCAATGCACGTGGTACAATTTTAATATTTTTAAAAATAATTTTATGATAATTAAAATATTTTATAAATATTTTTTTAAAATTAGATTAAATATTCCTATTAAAATTTATAATTTCATAAATTAATTAAAAAAATTAGTATAATAATTACCTCATATTTACAATCAATAAATAATTATCTCTTATAATAATATTTTTGTATTATGATTAAATTGTAATGCATTAAGCATAATACAGTTTATATGAATTTTTTTTTGATATTTTTAAATATTGAACTAACAATGAAAATTAAAGTGTATGTAATAGAACAATTTTAATTTTTTCCTAGTTTAACTTTCTTAAGAATTGGTTACATTTGCTTGTCTTCAATACAAATTCAAGTTTAACTTTCTTAAAAATTGGTTGCATTTGCTCGTCTTCAATACAAATCCAAGTTTTTTTCTTTTTTAGTTTTTCCCTCAGCAGTTGTCTTTCCTACTTCCTCTGCAACAAATCGCTCTTCTTTCCTATTCCACTCGTTTGCTTTGTTCATCCTTACTAAGAAAATGTATTCTTCGTTTATCAATACCTATTCCAAAATAAATTAGTTTTTACTTATCATTCATTATTTATCTCATCTCCCGAAACTGCAATATAATTAGTCTTGCATCCAGTTATCCTTTTTGCCTCGTCGGCGAATATGGTTACCTTTGCATTATTTTTTCCATTAGACACTTCGAGTCAAATCACGTACCTATAAGATATGAATTGGATATGGGAAAAAAAATTTAAATGTAAATGTTTAGCGAAGATAAGTAACTGTTTGATTTTTATAATGATCATACCTTGATTTGTATCCATTATATCCATTCTATTTTTCTCCTTCAAATCTTACTTTGTTGTCTGGAACATCTACTTTTTGCCACACCTGTTGCAAGTATGAAACCATGATTTTTCTTTGTTTATTACTTTCATAATTTTAGCATGGAATGAACAATATAGCACCTAGATCTATCCAATTCTTTGGTTAATGTGAAACAACTAATGTTGTGAAAGTATATATATTAACATTATTAAACTTATATTCTTACCTTACCTTTGTTGCTGATGTAGTACTCATGTTTTGTATTACCCTTACTGTAAATTTTGCGGCATTTTTTTCTGATGTCACTTTTAACTGAAGCAGATAATACACTTACCACTCTTGAATGTGGATAGCTTCTTGCATTTCTAGATTTATCATGATGGTTGTGTTATATGTTGTTGATAGTTGGAACATGCCTGAGAGTTAAATATAAATTTGTAAGTTACTATTGTGAGGACCCAACCAAAAATTAATTTGATCCCTCACCTTAACCTTACACCTTCTTCTTAGGGTCAATCCAACATCAATGGAGTCACCACCCGAATTTTATAAAGGGCAAAATTCAGGGAAAAACCTGGCATCCGTTACCCGAGGCAACCAATTATAGCGAACCAAAAATGTCGGATTCGGGGGTTCGTCACAAATCGGAAGGTGTTAGGCACCCATCCATGTTGGGCCGAAGTCGTGTGCAATTGAAGATCAAAGTATGCCTTATGCAACAATCAAAACAACGAGAAAATAAAACAAAAAATAAAAGCAAAACATAAAATAAACAAATAATTGAGCTTGAGATTCCGCCACTAGAATCCACCTACGTACTCCGGCGACCGGATTCAAAGCTCATGTAGTTCTTACATGGCAACGCAACAAAACACAACAACAACAAAACTCAACAACATCACAACAAAGCAACACAGCACAACACAAAATAAAAACAAAATTTGGCTTTCTTCCCATTAACAACTTGAGGCTACCTACATACATGTGTGACTCGGGTCAAAGCTACATAGTTTTAACATGGTTTCACACAACAATAAAAGCACCCACGGCAGCAACGTCATCATAGCATCACGTCACAGCAACAAACAAAGAGTAAAAAGGGTTAGGGTTACCTCTTGAAGCCCTCCTCTAGCTCCTACGCGCTTTCCACTCCTCGATAGAATCTTGGCTCGACTTCAAGCAGCAAATCCATGCAGAAGGAGGCCGATTTAGCATCTAGAATCAACAACAAAACTGTAGATCTTTCTTTTGGCTCTCCACATACACTAAGAACGCAGCTATTCGATTTCTACAGCTCCAGATAATGTGATTTTCCCAAGACTGCACAGAGAAGAACACTCCTCACGGGTTTGCACTCTTCTTCTCCAATGATTTGCTTTGATTGGCCTCCTTCTTGCACTCCTATTGATGTCCTCTTGCTAATGACTTGTTGCTACTCCTCTCCACGAGATTTTTCCAGAATAACAGCTCCTAAATAGGTTTCTATCCCTAGAGAAGAAGAGTGTTCTCTAGATTTCCAACTTATAGTGTGTAGAGAATAATTCTAATGTGTACCTCTCATTGTGTGTAATAAGGAGTCTATTTATAGTGTCAGGGGACCAGGATTTGTCCTATTAATCTAAGGGTCGAGATTGAACCTCTTAAATCTGGCAGTTAAGAGCTAGGAATTAGAAAAAGAAGAAAAAAGAAGCTTCTGAAAGCTTTGACCGTCATAGCCCTGGCGGTCATGTCGGGACGACCGCCAAGACATGGCGGTCATGGCTCCATGTCCGCCACCGACTAGGCAGCTTTTCCTATTTTATTAAGGACAAAATTTAGGGAAAAACCTTGACATCCATTACCCACGACAACTGGTCATATCGTTCCAAAGATGCAAGATTTGGGGGTTCATCACGGATGGGAAGCATCAAGCCAGTATTTGGGATTGAAGGAGAAGAAGAGGTGTCTTTGCCTAGCATTGTCTTTGAGTCCGTGAGCGCCATAACTTTCACGCCAAAGAAGACTGTCATTGCTCCACCATTTTATGGCCCCTTCGGTAACACAGCTGCAATGGAAATCATGAGGAAAACGAAGTATTTTCCAGTCGTGGGATTGGGGAAGAGGCAATAAGGAGTGGTAGATATTCCGCGTTTCCCAAAGGTGGTACCACCATTTGGACTTGGTTATGAGCCAACCTCAAAAGAGTTAGAAATGCAAAGAGAAAAGACCCAAGCAAGGGCATTGGCTCGAAAAAATCGGCAGAAGTGGGAGATCACTATGGCACCATATTTTAAGACTTTGAATGGACATCTTGTGAAAGTAGGAGAAGATTTTCCCTTTTTTGGATTCCCTGAACCATGGGTCTATCCCATTACTAAAGTTTGTTGGCCAGGATTTGAGGTATTCTTCGATTGATGCTTGGAATTGGCTGAGGAAGAAGAGGAGCTTCCGAGGGAAAAAGATGAAGATTTCGGCTACAAGCGCCTTTTTTTAGGTTGGGGACTTTTGACCAAAACCGAGTAAGGGATAGTGGGATAAGGAAGTAAGGAAAATCGAGTCTAAATAAGAACGTTACGTCCAAATATGTCTAAGATCAAGTTGAGTCTGTAGCCGGTTGGCTTTTAAGTTTTAATGAAAGGAACTTTTTTCTCTATCTCGATGTCTCTCTCCGGTGCTATTCCTTTAAGCAATATGTATGAGTATGATGGCATGAGCAACTCCTTAAAATCTACAGAAATTAATCTAAAAGCTAGTATTAATAAAAAAAATTACAAAAAGAACTACGTAGGTCTGATTTCATGTGTTCAAAAAAAAAAAACAGAAAAAGAGAGAAAAAAAGGAAAAAATGTAAGAAAATTGGCACGTATGAATACGTGGGAATCCCAATTTGGGTCCGACCTTTTCTTTTATTGATATAAGCTCAAAGATTAATGAACATAGATAAAGGGGAGATTATTCACTCATTTATTTTCACATATTGTGGATATAGAAAATAGCTATCTAGATAGATGTCGTGTTCTTTTCGTGTCTCTTGCGCCTAGCATTCCCGGTAGACTTAGATGGATCAAGAGCAGAAGCCTTGAGGTAGATTTCCCTTAGGAGCATAAGAGAAGTTTCAGACTCAAAGGTATCCTTCTTTAACCATGCTTGGTAGGCAGGGGGTGATGCTGTCTTGAAGTATTGACCGATGTAGTCATTTTGGGGCAGATTCCAACCTCTTTTAATGAATTTCATTATGCGGGTATCCATAGCACCAAGGATTGGTAGTTTGATTGATGGGGGAATGGTTTGCGTATGGCCGAATTGTCTCAAAATCCGGGAAGGACTAAATCTTTCGATGCCCAGAAGAAGCACAAAATCCCGAGTAATGGTATGGAGGAATAGTTTTTGCATAC
This sequence comes from Turnera subulata, assembly GCA_028386065.3. Classification (NCBI taxonomy): domain Eukaryota; kingdom Viridiplantae; phylum Streptophyta; class Magnoliopsida; order Malpighiales; family Passifloraceae; genus Turnera; species Turnera subulata. The sequence goes on from JAKUCV010002967.1 coordinate 33,115, forward strand.
CGAGCTAGTGGAAAAACCAAACCTCTTGGTCACTATCGATGTTCTGGAGGTGTGAGACCTACTCTCGGACAGAAGAGAAAGAGATGATGATATCGCGATTCATGATGTGTCTCGAAGAATAAGGTTTGTCCCCCGGAGACCCGATTAGCCAAAGATGCTCCTGTAGCCACATCTGTATGGGAAACCAGTTAGAACAAGGAGTTGAGGACATAAGGTAGAAGTGATTGAGAAGAGAATAGAAGGGATTACCTAGAGAAGTAGAGGGGAACCAGTCAAGGAGCACTCGGGGTCATTCGAGAGGTTATCCAAATAATTGAGAGTTTTGCCTAGAATCAATGGAGTAAGACTATTCCCATTGAGTAACCGGGCCACCAGGGCGCCTATACTCAGAGAACATGCACCACGGGATCCTACTAACAAGAATTCATTCACCATCACAAGTGCAAGTGCTGAGTTGGCTTTTCCTTCCTCCATTCAAGATCGGATTCTTGGGGATGTTCATGGAAGGGGTCACTAGAGAAATATAAGTCCATTAACTTGGCTAAATCCAGAAAACCATTGGGATTCATGAGGAAATCAATTTGCCCATCACCTAGTGAAACGAATTGACTAACTTCCTTTTTGACGTGATCAGCACAGGAGACCATGGCGAGTTGGCCAATATCCTTAGCAAACAAGAAAGCATTGAACTCATCAATAGAAGGGCATAATTCCAGGCAACCCGAGTCTAAATGAAAAACACGGTGATCTTGATCCCAGAACAAGGCAGCAGTGCGGATGAGAATTAGAACCAACCTCCTAAGGCGCATAGAGTATAGCTCATACAACCTGGATGGTTTAAAATCAAGACGGCACTCTTGGGGGATACTTGTCGTCCATTGGAGCACTTGTTCATGAAAAATCTCACTCATCTTGGTCTTGGATGTGTTTTGGTATGTTATGGGAGAGTTGTGAGGGTCTTTGGGCACCTAGGGTTCAATTCATAAGAGTTTAGGGTCGGCCGAAAGCTCAAAACCACCTTAGAAAGTGTCCAAACTCGAGGGGGAGTCGATCTGGGAGTTATGACCGCCGGGCCTGGGCAGTCATGTCGAGAAGCCCGCCGAGCCTAGCGGACGAGGAGAGAAGACCGCCGGCACTTAAAAAGAAAAGAAACAAAAGAGAGAGAGTAAACCCTGGTCAAAAATCAAACAAATAATTGGATTAAAAGATACTTGTTGAATCAAACTGGAAATTGCGATGAACACATGTGTGCATGGGACCCGCCAGGCCTGAAAGTCTTGATGGAAAATAATAAAAAGGCCATGCTACTCCATGTTTAGAATGAGATCTTTTCGGGGCATGCTACCCTTGTAATTTGAGTTTTGGGGTATGCTACCTCTTCATGAGATTGGGTTTTCCATAAAAGGCACGACGGGCCCGCACCAGACGTGATTTTTAGGGGCATGCTACCCCTTTTGCATGGTTTGATGACTCGGGGTATGCTATCCCATTTATGTGATTTTCCGGGGCATGCTACGTTTGACTTGATTTTCCGGGGCATGCTACCCCATGATTTGAGATGATCTTTTATAGGGGCATGCTACCCCGTGTTTCGATTTTATACATCTTGGGGCAAGCTATCCCGTCAAATCGATATTTTCAAAACCTAGCCGCTGAACAGATGACTGATGCGAAGATGTGATGTACCTTGGGTTGGAACACACTATGATTCGTAGAATCCTTTTTATTAGTAACTCCGAGATAGACTTCTAGGATGAGATTTCCTCACCCTTTCCTAACACCGAGTCTAGTCGTAAGGTGATTATTCTTCCCAGTGGAGTGCTATCCCTAGCAGATACTTAGGGATGAGATGATTCCCTATTCCCTAGTGGAAACTTTCGGAGCATGGAATATTCCAACCCATAGTACACATGTCGATCAGAATCAGCAATAGCAAACACCTTCAAATTTGGTTGTTCTTCTTTTCGTTGGTTCGCCTTCAGTTCTCTAAAGTCTCACCAACGAGGGGCATCTGTGAATACCCAAATTGACCCACGATTTATTCTATTGTCTTTGAATTCTAAATATATTCGTGTCTTTGATTGATGAGAAGATTTGATTATTGGCATGAATATATTTATGATTTGATGGGGTAGAATAAGGGTATTTTATTCGGTTATTACTTTCTATTTATTTTTACCCTTTATTATTTATTAATTTTGGGTTAGAAGATATTAGGTTTGGGCCAATAAGATATGGATCCTCTAGAGACATTAACCCATTTAAACACATGGTTTACAGCTAGATTTAGTTCTAAATTTTATGAAAATTGGGAATTAAATGTATATTTTGCCTATTTTGTATTTTTATGGTTATTTTAATAGAGAAGAGGAATAATTTGATGTGTGGTTGATAAAAAAAAGGTGTATTGGAGTGGGATACTAGTTTAAGGTGTTTTCTGGGTCAGGGAATACTCTAGAAGGCGTGGAAACCAACTAGGAATCGGATTCGAGGAGAAAAAGTAAGAAAATAGGAAAAACTGCACAGCCAGTGGCGGACATGGCAACATGTCCGCCGCCACTAGCGGACTTGGAGGGATGACCGCCAGGCCCTGGTAGTCATCACGATACGACCGCCGGAGCTATGGCGGTCGTTCCTTCCAGAATCTTTTTTTTTTCCTTCCTAGTCCATAACCGTCAGATTTAGGGGTTCAATCTCGACCCTTAGAATAATAGGACGACCCCTTATCCCCTGCACACTACAAATAGACCCCCCCATTATACACAAGAGAGAGAAAGACATTAGAATTATTCTCTACATATGCATAAGCTTCGAGTGCTTGGAGAAATCCTTATTCTTTGAGTATAGCAGGTATTAGAGGAGCTGATTTTCTAGAGAGATTTCGTGGAGAGGAGTAGCAACAACCTAGTAGCAAGAGAAGAGCAATAGGGCTACAAGAAGGAGGTCAATCGGAGCAAATCGGTGGGGAAAAGAGGGCGAACCCGAGAGGAGCTTTCTTTCCCGCACAGTCGCTGGAAAATCACAATATCTTGAGCTACAGATGTCGGATTACTGCGTTCTTGGTGTTTTTGGAAAGCTAAGAGGGAGATCTACAACTTTGATGCTGATACTAGATTCTTTAGTACCAGTTTTCGATTGAAACCAAGTAAAGATTCTATTATGAAGCGAAAAGCTAACGGGAGCGAGAGGAGGGCTTCAAGAGGTAACCCTAACCCTTTTTAATAAATTTTTGTTGTTGTGTTGTCATGCTATTGATGATGATGCTTTTATTTTTATGTAAATTCCTGATAGAACTACGTGGCTTTGACCCCGCTCACTCGGGTACGTAAGTAGTCTCAGTCTGAAAATGGGATGCAAGCCCAGTTTTGTTTTTGTTTTATGTGTTGTTATGTGTTATGTTGATGCCGTGGTGCCACTATGATGTTGATGTAGCTACTGTTATATTGATGTCGTTATCGTAATGTCGATATTGTTATTATGATGTTGATGTTACTGTGATATCGCCGGGATGTGAGTTATGTTATGTTGTTGCGATATTGCAGTGATGTTGATGTTGTGGTTGTGATATTAATGTTGTGGCTTTGGTGTCGATGTTGTGGTAATGTTGATATTGCTGCGATGTTTTTGCATTGTCAGTTGTATTGCATGTGTGTATGTTGAGTGATGTCATGTAAGAACTACGTGAGCTTTGAAACCGGTCGCCGGAGTACGTAGGTGGATTCTAGTGGTGGAATCTCATGCTCAATTATGTGTTTATTTTCTTTTTTCTTTGTTTTCGTTCCTTTTGTTTTGTTGTTGTGTTGTTTGTGCATAAGGCATGCAGGGACCTTCAATTGCACGATTTCGCCCTAACATGGATGGGTGCCTAACACCTTCCCTTCCGTGATGAACCCACGAATCCTGCATCTTTGGAACGCTATGACCGGTTGCTGTGGGTAATGGATGTCAAGGTTTTTTTTCCTAAATTCTGTCCTTAATAAAATTTGGGTGGCGACTCCTTTGATGTAGTGAGGGATCAAATTAACTTGTGGTCGGATCCTCACAGTTGGCGACTCTGCTGGAGAATTAGAGGGTTCAAGAAATTGTGTGCAATCTTTGATTACTGTATGCCTCTTTGTTTGTCATACGTGTGCCTTACATTCATGATTATTGTGTGGAGCATTTACCTTAAGAGGGTACGGGGATCCTAGTCTAGTACATACCATCATACGGGGTTACCGGCTAGAGTGAACTTATTTCTCACCGTTTAGAAATGATAGGAGTTAGTAGGCATGCGACCTCACGCGACGCACTACGTCACATGTGAGTATGCCAAACTATCCCTTAGCGACGGTCTTTTAGCCCCCAACCAATATCTATCCTGAGCATCTCATGCATATTTAATCAACATGTGGTACTTGCATATGTGTGTTTGTTGTGATTTCTAGTATGTGCAAACAATGTGCCTTTTAACTTGAAAAAAAAACCCAAATACCCTATGGAGAGAACCCACGGGAACCCGGAACCCTTACGCGCACTCTTTTGGGATACTACGGCAGCATGGCTGAGATGAGTGCTGAGGAATTGGTCGAGATTCAGGAATTTCGCACCATGCTTAAGGATCCGAAAACATTGGAATTGCTAGAGATGATAAGGAAGAAGAAGATGCCTGCCATCCGGAGCGAGGAAGCAGAAGCCTCCAAGGCTGGGGTCGAGAGGAATAACCCGGTGGATGTGGACAGGGACTTAGTAACACAGGAAGCCAAGGATGACAAGGAGAGGCTCCGATTACTAGAAGAAGTGGTGAAGAACATTAAATTGAAAGAAGACGACTGGAATCTGAGCCGTTTTTCGTTGTGCCCAGGTGTGCGCTTGCCTGAAAAATTCAAGATGTCGGACATAAAGAAGTTCAAAAGAATCCGGTGCCTGAGGACCCATTTGAAAATTTATGTGAGGATACTATAACCAATGGGGGTGGGTAACGAGTTGATGGCTCAGTTGTTTCAAAGGACCTTGTCTTGTGCCGCTTTGAAGTGGTTCATGGGTTTGGACGAGTCAAGGATGAGCAAGTGGGAGGATATTTGTGCTGAGTTCCTAAAGCAATGTAGCTATAACATCGAGGTTGATGTGGCGAAAAGGGATCTCGAGATGACAAAGAAAGAGGCACACGAGACATTCTCGGCATTCATCACAAGGTGGCGCAATAAGGCATCCCAGATGGTGAATCGAATCCCAAAGAGGAACAAGTGCAGATGGTGATAAAAAATTTTCAGCCAGTGTACTATGAATGTAACGCCCCGAATTTTCATAATTTGATTTTTTTGGAATTTTCGAAATTTTTATTCCAATTTTTCCCTTGAGGAATTTCCGGATTTTTGGCTATGGAAATAAATTATTTTCCTTGGGAATAATGTTTTGAGGTCGGCAATATAAGGGGGTTGGAGTTTCGTCGGAAACGGGGACTTGTTCCGGGGTGAAACGGAGCTTTAATGTAGTTGTCTGTGAAACTACGTCGTTTTGCTTAATGGAAAAAAAAAACCGTTGACTAGGGCGGGTTGACCGCGCCTCAGCCCAAAACGGCGTCGTTTGGGGGCTGGGCTGGCTCACACCCTAAAAACCCTAGCCACCTCTCTTCTTCTATTCTTCTCTTATTCACTTTTTCTTTTTCTCTCCTCTCCTCTTCCACCCGACGGCGCCCTTTCCCTTCTTCTTCCTTCTCTCGTTTTCTCTCTCTCTCTTCCCCTCATCTTCCTCTCCCTCTCCCTCGGTCATCCCTCCGTTCCCTCCTCTCCTTCCTTCCGTTTTCACACCGCCTTGTCCTCTTCATATCCCCTCCTCTACGCTGCGACCACGGCCACCGTGGGTTGCAGAGGAACCGGGAGCCAACTCACGTCGCCGCCGCCGCGAGCACGGGTGAGTACTCCTGCTCCCCCTTCCTTTTCGTTTCTCGTTTTCTTTTGGGTTTCTTCGTGTTGATGGGTTTTATGGGCTGTTTGTTGTTGGCTTTGGGGTGGTCGGACGATGGTGGGTTCGTGGCTATTGGTGGCTGTCGTGGGCGTGTATGGTGATGTTGGTGTGGCTGTGTGGGCGTCGTTCTTGAAGCAGAGGCTTATTCACCAGGGGGGCTCGGGATTTTAGTCGTTCGTCGGGTCCGACAGACCACTGGGAGGTGTTCTCGGGTGTTGCTGTTGTTGTCGTGCTCGGGTCCGTCATCTGGCTTGGTTTTCGGTAAGGACCCAGACTTCCTCTTTGCTTTCTTTTCAATTCTTGGATCTTGTTTCGTAGTATAGATCTTGGGGTCGGTTGATCTTGGATGGTTTGAGTAATTGTTGGCTTATTTGGGTTCGGCAGTGTGTGTGGAGCATGTTCCTTGGTTGTTCGTTGGGGAACTGTTCCGGCGAGGTGTTCACCGGAATCCGGCGAAGGCTCGGGAATTTTCCGGCGAAGGCTCGGGTCTTTATTCCGGCATTCAACGGTATACTTGGTGTATAAATTGTACATTCATGGCATGTAATCATTATTGTAAGCATAATTGTGTATCGGGAATTGAAATTATTTAGTGGAATACAGGGTGCGGGGCTGTGAGTGTGTATAACCGGGAATTTACCAACACGGGTAGAACCATAGGCCGGGAATACTTTGACTCGGGTAAAACCCTTAAGTGGAAATTGGACCGAATCGGGCCTAGGCCCGGTAATGTGATTTTTTATAATTGGGTTAGATAATAATTGGATTTTGGTTGGGCTTTAGGCCCGGGAACCGTTAAGAACATAATGAGCGGGCCATAGGCCCGGGAACTACTACTCTTGGACTTAGTTGGGCTTAAGCCCGGTGAACCTTAGGTCCCGATACTCGGAGTTTAGGTGAGAGAACATCATGTCGGGTTTAGACCCGGGAATTTCATAAATGGCTAACTAGGGACGGGTTTAACTCAGTTGAGCATTATAGTTACATGCATGCACGTTTTTATTGAAATTGTTTGTAATTTGTTGTGTGTGCCGATATTCAGGCACGGGTAACACCTCGGGAGCTGGAGGATCTGTTTTGGGAAAAGCTCCACAGGACAATCGTCGTTGAGGTGACTTTATACGTCTTTTTATGTCTGTATGCATGAGCTTGTTGGATTGGTCTGTTTGAGTTGCATGCCTGTTTGCTAACATGCTGTGATCCGTATTGTGTGCCTAAGTGTACCTTTTGCTTATGAGCAGGATATTTGGATTGTTATGGATTATAACATGTGGTGTGATTCTGGGTGTTTTGTGTGATGTATTGTGGGTCGGAGACTCGGTTATCTGATTGAGTTGTTTTATCACACAACCCTGTTAAAACACAATCTCTTGGCACACATGAACTCATAATTTGTGAATAAGAATAATGTACAGTAGAAGTTAGGCTACTGTGTGCTGATGACCGGTTGGTTCGAGCGGGAAGTAATACCCCTCGGGTTTGCATGCGGGATAGCATGTGATATGCGGATTTGCATATGGGTCTG
>JAKUCV010002968.1:5804-19324 GCA_028386065.3 Turnera subulata
GAAAGAGTTCGTAATCTGCGGTGAGGGAGTCGATTTTGGCCTCTCGAACTTGATCGGTTCCTTCGTAGGTAACCTCCAGCTTATCCCACATTTCTTTTGCGGTTGTGCAACAGGAGACTTTTCGATAATCGTCGGGGTTGACTGCACAATAGAGCATGTTGATTGATTTTGCATTGTTTTCAACCAATACAATGTCTGCAGCGTTGTACTCCTCCTCCGTCTTTGGCACTTGGACTTCACCAACTTTCTTCATCGGAATTTGCTCTCAATCTTCATGATTCGCCAAAGAGCATAGTTGGTGGATTGGAGGAAAATTCTCATCCTCTCCTTCCAATAGCTGTAATTGGTGCCATCAAAGTACGGTGGACGAACGGTTGAATGTCCTTCGAAGATTCCTGCATGATTACTTGAAGAAGCCATGGAAGATTTCTCTCAAACGGTTAAGTCTTTCAAAGAGTTAGGCTCCGCTACCAATTGTAAGTTCGGAAAGGCTAAGCTAGAGGGGGGGGGGAGGTGAATAGCTTTAGACCTAAAACTGAAAATATTTGCAGGAAATAAAATGCGGAATTGAAAGAAGGACACAAGAGATTTTTATACTGGTTCACACACAACTAATTTGTGGCTAATCCAGTCCTTCAAGGTTCACTTGAAGAGTTCACTATCTACCGTTAAGCTCCCGGGTGCTTAACAAACCGTTTACAACCTAGGAATTCTATTCACAAGAATCCTACACATTTGCTTGAAGATACCTCACTTCAAGACTTCCCTCAAGGAAAGAAAATCACTCTTCCTATGAGTAGCTACAAGGGAACAAACCTCCCTTTCAGTGTATGAACAACACTACAAAGATTACTCAAACAAAAGCTCTCTCAAGAGTGGGTATGAGTTACAATTAAGCATAAATAAGGCAACTCTCAATAATCTCAAAGGAATTGGCTCTTAAACTTGAATGATTGTTTTGCAATGAATGATGAATGAATAGAGAGTTGATTGGTTGTGAAAAACAGCTGAAAATGCTCAATATGTAGCTCTGAAAAGTCATGGAGCCATTTGAAATGCACCCAAGAAAACACCTTTAAACAAAGCTTAGTGGGTGCTGAAAAGTTGTCTGCTCAACGGCTACAACATCGATGTTTAAAGGTAGAACATCGATGTTTTGCCCATCAAATTTGAATTTTGGGCTAACGGTAACTAAAACATCGATGTTCTAAATCCCAACATCGATGTTATTTTGATTCTGTGAAAATGAGATGAAAACTGATCTGTGAAGAACATCGATGTTTCCATTCCAACATCGATGTTATTTTGCTTCTGTGAAAAATAATTGAAGCTGTGCATTTGAAGAACATCGATGTTGTGGAATAGAACATCGATGTTTTGCTTATGCAAAAGTGTTTTCAAATGTAACGGTCATGAGAACATCGATGTTTGGGAAGCCAACATCGATGTTCTTAGCCTTCTGCCAACATTTGGAAAAATGGTTGAAACCAAGAACATCGATGTTTGGGATTCTAACATCGATGTTATTTGCCTACTGCCAATTTTTGGAAAATTCTTTGAAGGCAGGAACATCGATGTTTAGAAGGAAACATCGATGTTATTTTGGTTCGACAAAATCAAATTGAAGCTGACCATTATGGAACATCGATGTTTCAAATGAGAACATCGATGTTGTGACTAGTTTTAAAAGCAACGGTCACTAGAACATCGATGTTTAGGAAGCCAACATCGATGTTATTTGTCTACTGCCAAATTTTGGAAATTGTTGAGGAAATCACAACATCGATGTTTTGGCACTTCTGCCACATTTTGCGAAAGACTTGAAAACACAGAACATCGATGTTTTTAGGCACAACATCGATGTTATTGACTCAAAATACAATTTTATGACTGAAAGTATGCTATGAAATGTATGAGTGAAATTTGTTTTGTTTGAGCCAATGCCTAAGAGAAGTTGAGTGTTTTACCTTGTACAAATGGGTCCTAACTTCTCTCGCTCTTCTTTGCACTTCAACTCTTGATCATATCTTCACTTGAATTCTTGATCACTTTGGTTGAGTACTTGTTTGCTTGATTTCTTTTTGCTTCATCTATGTTTTGATCTTTGTTTGTCATTTATCGAAATCTGTAGTGAATGAATCAATGAAGACATAGGTTCTAACATGTAATAGCCATATACTCTGCCTCTGTTGTAGACAAAGCCACCGTTGACCGTAAAGTAGACTTCCAACTAATAGGGGCTTTTGCTAAAGTGAACAAATAGCCCGTCGTTGATCTTCGCTTATCCAAATCTCCAGCATAGTCAGAATCACAATATCCAACCACTCCTTGACCAAGTGATTCATCTCGCTCAAACATTAAGCCAACATCTACGGTATCTTTGATATACCGAAGAATCCATTTCACAGTTTGCCAATGACCTCTGCCAGGATCATGCATATATCTGCTCACAACACTAACAGCTTGTGAAATATCCGGTCTCGCACACACCATTGCATACATCAAGCTTTCGACTACATTGGCATAAGGGAATTTTGCCTTGTACTCTCGTTCTTCATCTGTTTACGGAGAGAACTAGCTGCTAAGCTTCAAATGAGGAGCAAACGGAGTACCTACAGGTTTTAACCCTTCATTCATGCCAAAACTGTAAGTATCCGGGCATGCAAATTGACAATCAAATGCAATAACATACGCAGCAGAAAAACCGGATACACATGGAGGATCAAAGTGAAGGGTAGCTAAACCGAATAACAATTTTACGTACCTGAATCGGTTGAGGTCTTTCACCCAACTGTAGGGACGAATCAGCAAGAGCTGGACAGAAATCCCGCCCCTCCACAGTATCCACATGAACCGTCAATGACTAGCAGGAAACCGTCTCACGATCTCCAAGCCGAGCTCTCCCGAATAGCAGTGCTAGCTGCAGAGTTTCGGGAGTTGTGTGGTGTTTTTGTTCTTCTTTCTTTCACAAACAATGAATTGGTGAGTGTGTGTTCTTGATGCTCTGAAAAATCAGAATCAAAGTCTAGAGTAATCTGATTACTCACTCCAATAAATGCATAGATTATTGGAGACAAGAATGGCCAACATGATGGTCTATCCAACATGATTAAGATTCCACCACTATCTAGTCTTATCATGTCTCCATTATGCGCTAATGGGATTACACATCACATACCATCAGGTTTGACTCAATAATTATGACAATTATTGAATCAAGCCAGCCTAAAACGACCCTGGTTCAACCACAGTCCAACACGGTCCAGTCATGGTCCAACCACACCTGGTCGAACCATGGTCCAACCACGGTTCAACCACCTACTCGAATCAACGATTCTAAGTGTGTGACCCTGTAGGCACTTGTAACGTCTGACAATAATTGTAAACTCATTTACAATTATAAGCAAAGAGCGGCGTCTAGCAACACATCATTGCTACCCGAACGACAAGATCAGTACTGATTCAATTTGCCTCGTAAACAAGTCATTGTCCCTTCGTCCCATTATCAAGATTAAACACGAGACATGGAATATGTCAATCTCGCATATGTTTAATCTCGGTTTTTTGATCCTCGAGCCAACTGTGTAAAACGGATACTAATGATATCACCATATCATAATCCGAGCACGGCCGTGCATTTACAGTTTAACTCTATCAAGAAACCAACCAATAATATACCCGTTATATGGGTTGGACGAATCCCCTCTGGATCATACAAAACCCACTACACATTTATCATATACCCAATGATTACACTAAGTCTACTCATTTACGAAATAGCCAAGAGTAATATCAAAGTATACGACTCATATGTTGGGAACCTTGATGATCACAGGTCTAAGGACAATACATATAAGAACCGCTAATGACAATCATATAACGTTCCATGTAGCGTTCTTATGTGGGTTGGTCCAGTCCACAAGTTCTTTAACTTGTACCCGTATGTAGAATTCATATCTCATATAATTCTCAACATACGCTAGTCTTAATTTATTATTACAACCCATCCATAATAATAATCGACTAGGGACATTTAAGAATATATAAATATTCTAGGGTTATAAATATGTTCAAGCTTTTATCTCATAAACGATATTTATTGGAATAACCTTAATGTGTATACATGATTACAAATAAACATCCATTGATTGGCTTTTGGGCATATTACACTAACAATTTTCCACTTGCACTAAAGCCAATCATACATGTATCTAATACCAATGGACGCAGCATGAACATCATGCTTCTGCTGTGTGAGCGGCTTAGTTAACGGATCTACTACATTGTTCTCAGATGGAACTCTGCACAGTCTGACATCGCCTCTTTCTATGATTTCTCTAATAAGATGATAGCGTCGGAGAATATGTTTGGGTCTCTGGTGGTATCTAGGTTCCTGAGCCTGTGCAATTGTCCCATTGTTATCACAATAGCTCTCAATCGGACTCTCAATGCTCAGAACTACCCCAAGTTCAGTTACGAACTTCTTGATCCAAACAGCCTTTTTCGCTGATTTTGAGGCAGCAATATACTCAACGTCAGTTGTAGAATCGGCAACTGTCTCTTGCTTTGAACTCTTTCAGCATACAGCACCACCTCCAAGACAAAACACATAACCTGACTGCGATCTAAAATCATCTGTATCGGTTAGGAAGCTAGCATTTGTGTAACCCTATACAACAAGCTCATCCACGCTTCCGTAAACCAGGAATGCATCCTTAGTCCTTCTCAAGTACTTAAGGATGTTCTTAACTACTGTCCAGTGACTCTCACCGGGATCAGCTTGATATCTGCTTGTGACACTCAAAGCATAAGCGACATCCGGTCGAGTACATAGCATGGCATACATGATAGATCCTATTGCAGAAGCATAAGGAATCTTACTCATCCGCTCTCTCTCCTTAGATGTACTAGGACATTGACTATTTGAGAGAGATATGCCATGTGACAAGGGCAAGAATCCTTTCTTGGAGTCTTGCATGCTAAACCTCTTTAGCACCTTGTCAATATATGTACTCTGACTTAGCCCGAGAAGCCTTTTGGATCTATCTCTATAGATCTTTATGCCTAACACATAGGCTGCTTCTCCTAAGTCCTTCATTGAGAAATTCTTCCCTAACCAAGCCTTTACAGACTGTAGTGTCGGAATGTCATTCCCAATGAGTAGGATATCGTCAACATACAACAACAAGAAAATAATAATGCTCCCACTAACCTTCTTGTAAACACATGGTTCATCTTCGTTCTTAATGAAACCAAACTCTTCGATCACTTCATTAAAATGAAGATTCTAACTCCTAGAAGCTTGCTTGAATCCATAAATGGATCTCTGCAACTTGCATACCATATTGGCATTCTCTGGATCAACAAAACCTTCAGGTTGTGTCATGTACACATCCTCTAAAAGATTTCCGTTAAGGAAAGCGGTTTTGACATCCTTTTGCCATATCTAATAATCATAGTATGCCGCTATAGCCAATAGAATCCGGATGGATTTAACCACGGCAACTGGCGAGAAAGTTTATTCATAGTCAATACCATGAACTTGCTTGAAACCTTTCGCCACCAATCGCCCTTTATAGGTAATCACATTACCATCCATGTCGGTCTTTTTCTTAAAGACCCACTTGCACCCTGTGGGTTTTAACCCTTCAGGTGGATCAACCAAGGTCCATACCTTGTTTTGATACATGGATTCCATTTTCAAATTCATGGCTTCTAGCCACTTCTTAGAGTCCGGACCCGTGATGGCCTGCTGATAGGAAGTGGGCTCATCCTCTTCTATGAGCATCACGTCCCCAGTATGAGTCATGAGAAATCCATATCTCTCAGGCTCGTACCGAGTCCTACCCGACCTACGCGGTCAATGTGTTATAGGCACAGGATTCTCATCCACAACATCTTGTGGTTCCTGTCCTTGTTCCATCTCAGCCTCAATATCTCGAACTTCTTCGAGTTCTATTTTCCTCCCACTGATTCCTCTAGAAATAAATTCTCTTTCTAGAAAAATAGCAGTCCGAGCAACAAACACTTTGTACTCTAAAGGATTATAGATGTAATACCCTTTCATTTCCTTAGGGTATCCTACAAAGAGGCACTTGTCGTATTTAGGGCCGAGTTTATCTGATGCTTCACGTCTCACGTAAGCCTCACAACCCCAAACTCTCATAAAAGACAAATTGGGATGCCTCCCAGTCCATATCTCATATGGTGTCTTTTCGACAGATTTAGATGGAACACGGTTAAGTGTAAATGCAGCACTCAATAATGCATGTCCCCAAAATGAAGAAGGAAGGTCAACTTGACTCATCATCGAACGAACCATGTCTAACAAGGTTCTATTCCTCCTTTCGGATACACCATTCCATTGAGGCGTACCCAGGGGAGTGAGCTGTGATACTATACCACACTCCTTTAGATGATCAAGAAATTCTCGGCCTAAGTATTCACCTCCTCGATCAGATCGAAGCATTTTAATGCTCTTGCTGAGTTGATTCTGTACTTCATTCTCGAATTCTTTGAACTTTTCAAAGAATTCTGACTTGTGTCTCATTAGATACACATAGCCATACCTACTGAAATCATCAGTAAATGTAATGAAGTATTGAAATCCACCTCTAGCTTGTGTCGACATTGGTCCACATACATCACTATGTATAAGACCTAACAAGTCTGAAGCTCTTTCACCTTTACCGGTAAAAGGAGCCTTCGTCATCTTGCCTAACAAACATGACTCACATGTCTCAAATGATTCAAAATCAAATGAGTCTAAAAGTCCATCTTTATGGAGTTTAGATATACGAGTCTCGTTTATATGGCCCAATCGACAATGCCAAAGATAGGTTTCATTAGAATCGTTCATTCTAACCTTATTCGTATTAACGTTATAGATTGCGGTTTCTAGGTTAAGAACATACAAACCATTGCTTAAACATGCACCACCATAATAAACATTATTGAAATAAATAGAACAACATTTGTCCTTTATTACAAATGAAAAGCCTTTCTTGTCAAGACAAGAAACAGAAATCAAATTCCTGCTTATGGTCGGTACATAATAACAATCGTCTAGTTCTAAAACCAAACCACTCGGTAAGGTAAGATAGTAAGTTCCTACGACTAATGCAGCAACTCTTGCTCCATTTCCCACGCGCAGGTCTATCTCACCCTTTGCTAATCTCCTACTCTTTCTCAGTTCCTGCACATTTACACAAATGTGAGAACCACATCCGGTATCTAATACCCATGATGCAGAGATAGAGATATTAGCTTCTATAACAAAAATACCTGAAGTGGAAGTCTTACTTCCCTTCTGTTTCTTCACCTCTTCAAGGTAAACAGGGCAGTTGCATTTCCAATGGCCAGGTTTGTTGCAGTGGAAACATTGTCCTTCCTTTGCAATACCACCTTTGGGTTTCAGCACATGGGAACAAGAAGATGCACATGCACCAAACTTTTTGGCACATTTATTCTTCTTGTAAATCTTGGCTTTACCCTTTCCTTTGCCTTTTCCAACCATCAAAATGTTGTTGGATTTATTTTCCTTCATTTGTTGCTCAACTGTTCCGAACATGTTAAGCAACTCAGACAAAGATTTTTCAAGATGATTCATATTGAAATTCATGACAAATTGGCTGTAACTATGCGGCAACAATTGCAGGACTAGATCAACAACCAACTCTTTTTGCAAAGGAAAACCTAGACCCTCAAGGCTCTCAATGTATCCAATCGTTTTGAGCACATGAGGTCTCACCGGTGATGACTCAGCCATCTTGCATTGGAACAATGCCTTAGAGGTCTCATACCTCTCATGCCTTGCTTGCTCTTCAAAAAGCATTTTCAGATGTTCGATCATATCGAACGCACCTAAGGTCTCATGTTGCTTCTGAAGCTCAGAGTCCATGTTAACAAGCATAAGGCATGCAACATCCAATGCATCATCAACATGCTTCTTGTAAGCATCTCTTTCTGCCCTAGAAGCATTAGGCGCCGGTTCATTTGGAACTTGCCCTTCAAGGACATACAACTTCTTTTCTTGTTTGAGGACTATCCTCAAGTTGCGATACCATTTCAGGAAGTTATTCCCATTCAACTTTTCCTTCTCAAGGACAGATTGCAGTGACATTGTGCTAGTGTTTTGTGCCATAGAAATTTTACAACAATGATCAACTCACACAAATAAGAGTCATGCATACAAAATCATTTAACAAGGAATTCTATTAAATGATGCTCCTACTATATAAATCAAGACAATCATATAAGTAGGCCAAGATCCATATTTCACTACTAGATAAGTCAGCTTTGACTGATCGCTTACTTCATAGTTATTTAGGAAGACAACTCTTGTCAATTACATCTCATATAACTCTTGGATAGTTGAGTGAACAACACTTGTTCTTGTCTATCTCATAGACTTAGCTCAACTCCTTGCCTCTAAGTCCTTAATCCTATTAAGATGACCTAGTTAAGTTCAACACCATAATAAGCAGTTCCGATATTATAATTATCACGTCGTACCTTGCTAGGATAAACATTGGCACCTTGCTTTGGCAAAACCTACCAAGTGTTGATCTAAGCAATGATGAGTGCTTATCATGGAAGGCAACACAAGAAGAACTTAATATTTTCATCAACATATTACTCCAATACATTACATGCATGTTCTTGATGAATCATATATTGATGTTTGTAAATTTGGAAACCAAAATTACAAGTGAACATCGATGTTTTGAGAATCTGATTCTCCCAACTCTTTGGCCGAGGCTCAAGAACATCGATGTTCAACATTTCAACATCGATGTTTTGAGTAACTTGAACTCCAAACTATTTGGCAGTAGCTCAAGAACATCGATGTTCAACTCTTAAACATCGATGTTTTGAGAATTCTGAAAGTTCATGATTTTGGCAGTAGTTTTAAACATCGATGTATAACATTTAAACATCGATGTTTGAGGTTCTTGAACTCAAGAACATCGATGTTTCGACTTAAACATCGATGTTTAAGAATTCTGGAATGTCAAATCACTTTGGCAGAACTCTTGGACATCGATGTTCAAGATTGAACATCGATGTTCATGGGAATCTGCCAAGGCCAGCCTTCATAGAACAACGATGTTTTGACACACAACATCGATGTTCAGTAGGCTCGGCCAAGGCTAAACCCATGATGACATCGATGTTCATCTGATGAACAACGATGTTCTGGCCGTGATGTGCTAGAACGACAATCGTTCCATGCACAAACCGACACTTGATTTTTCTTAGTCGAACTCTTCGAATGACTGCCATGAATATCTTTATTGATATCTCATACCAATCAAGTGCTTATTGTCAAAACATTTTTAACAAAAACACAACATCATCATGTTCAATAACTCATTTAGCACATCACATATACAAATGAATTCAGCATATCACATATACTAGCATGTTCTTACTATATCACATAAAACATATGAACACATAATTCGGTTTAGAACTTCACAAGAGGCTCCGCTACCACTGTAAGTATCCGGGCATGCAAATTGACAATCAAATGCAATAACATATGCAGCAGAAAAACCGGATACACATGGAGGATCCAAGTGAAGGGTAGCTAAACCGAATAACAATTTTACGTACCTGAATCGGTTGAGGTCTTTCACCCAACTGTAGGGACGAATCAGCAAGAGCCGGACAGAAATCCCTCCCCTCTACGGTATCCACATGAACCTTCGATGACTAGCCGGAAATCGTCTCACGATCTCCAACCCGAGCTCTCCTGAATAGCAGTGCTAGCTGCAGATTTTCGGGAGTTGTGTGGTGTTTTTGTTCTTCTTTCTTTCACAAAGAATAAAGAGGTGAGTGTGTGTTCTTGATGCTCTAGAAAATCAGAATCAAAGTCTAGAGTAATCTGATTACTCATTCCAATAATTGCATAGATTATTGGAGACAAGAATGGCCAACATGATGATCCATCCAACATGATTAAGATTCCACCACTATCTAGTCTTATCACATCTCCACTATGCACTAATGGGATTACACATCACATACCATTAGGTTTGGCTCAATAATTCTGACAATTATTGAATCAAACCAGCCCAAAACGACCCTGGTCCAACCACGGTCCAACCACACCTGGTCAAACCATGGTCCAACCACGATTCAACCACCTGCTCGAATCAATGATTCTAAGTGTGTGACCCTGTAGGCACTTGTAACGTCCGGTAATAATTGTAAACTCATTTACAATTATAAGCAAAGAGCGGTGTCTAGCAACACACCATTGCTACCCGAACGACAAGATCAGTACTGATTCAATTTGCCTCGTAAACATGTCATCGTCCCTTCGTCCCATTATCAAGATTAAACACGAGACATGGAATATGTCAATCTCGCATATGTTTAATCTCGGTTTCTTGATCCTCGAGCTAACTGCGTAAAACGAATACTAATGATATCACCATATCATAATCCGAGCACGACCGTGCATTTACAGTTTAACTCTATCAAGAAACCAACCAATAATATACCCGTTATATGGGTTGGACGAATCCCCTCTGGATCATACAAAACCCACTACACATTTATCATATACCCAATGATTACACTAAGTCTACTCATTTACGAAATAGCCAAGAGTAATATCAAAGTATACGACTCATATGTTGGAAACCTTGATGATCACAGGTCTAAGGACAATACATATAAGAACCGCTAATGACAATCATATAACGTTCCATGTAGCGTTCTTATGTGGGTCAGTCCAGTCCACAAGTTCTCTAACTTGTACCCGTATGTAGAATTCATATCTCATATAATTCTTGACATACGCTAGTCTTAATTTATTACTACAACCCATCCATGTAAATATTCTAGGGTTATAAATATGTGCAAGCGTTTGTCTCATAAACGATATTTATTGGAATAACCTTAATGTGTATACATGATTACAAATAAAAATCCATTGATTGGCTTTTGGGCATATTACACTAACAAAAACGTTGTAGTACTTTCTTCAAATATTCTTTTTGTGTCAGCCAAAACTTGCCACCCTCTCTGTCTCTTCTTATCTCCTTGCCGAGAATCTTCTTGGCTTCTCCCAATTCCTTCATCTCAAACTCTCTACTCAACTGAGCCTTCAACTTGTCAATTTCAATTTGGTTCTTTGCTGCTATTAGCATATCACCCACATATAAGAGTAGATAGATGTAGGACCCATCTTGTAGTCTTCTCAAATACACACAATGGTCGTATTTGCTTCTTGTGTACTTCTGACCCAACATAAACTTGTCAAATCGTTTGTACCACTGCCTTGGAGACTGCTTCAATCCGTACAACGACTTGTCTAGTTTGCACACCCAATTCTCTTTACCAGCAACTTTGTATCCATCGGGCTGAGTCATATAGATTTCCTCCTTCAAGTCACCGTGTAAGAATGCAATCTTCACATCAAGTTGAGCTAGCTCCAAATTTAACTGTGCTACCAAGGCCAACAAAATTCTAATGGAGGAATGCTTCACAACTGGAGAAAATACCTCATTATAATCAATTCCCTCCTTTTGAGTGTAGCCTTTAGCCACCAATCTTGCCTTGTAGCGAACATTATTCTTGTCAGGAAATCCTTCTTTCTTAGCAAATACCCATTTGCATCCAATTGCCTTCTTTCCCTTCGGTAGTTGTGTCAGCTTCCATGTCTTGTTCTTCTAAAGAGATTTCATCTCCTCCTCCATTGCCTCTTTCCAACTGCTACTTTCAGAACTCCGAATGGCTTATGAAAATGTAGAAGGAACATCATCGACGACTGGAAGTGCATAGGCCACCATTTCAATGAGACGTTCTGGGTTTCTTCTTTCTCGTCTCGGTCTACTAGTGGCAATTAACTCGAACTGCTGCATAGGTTCTTGGGCCTGAACCTCTTCTTCATCTGACTCTTCCTCTGCCAATGGAGAGTCACCATTGGTGCTCTTAGCTGGGATCACTATAGTAGGCTCAAACTCCACCTACTTTGATACACACTCCACCTGCTGTGAAGTACCACCAGCTTCTTCTGGATTTACCTTATTCAATATGGCAGATTCATCAAAGGTAACATCCCTACTAATAATAGTCTTTTTTGCCTCTAGACACCAAAGACGGTATCCCTTCACTCCAACATTAAGACCCATAAATAGAGCCTTTTTTGCTCGTGGATCTAACTTTGATTCATTTACATGGTAGTTTGCAGTGGAGCCAAACACACGCAAAGAATCATAATCTGTAGCAGGTTTTCCAGACCATACCACCAAAGGGGTCTTGCCACCTAAAGCAGAATGTGGCAACCGATTAACAAGATGTTGAGCATATGTCACAACCTCAGCGCAAAAACTTCTGCCTAGCCCAGCATTAGACAGCATACAACGAACTTTTTCCACCAATGTCTTGTTCATACGCTCTGACACCCCGTTCTGCTGTGGTGTTTTTTCTGACTGTGAAGTGTTAGTAATATGCCCAAAAGCAAAATCAATGGATGATTGTAGTCATGTATATACATTGAGGTTATTCCAATAAATATGATTATGAGATAATCGCTTGCACATATTTATAACCCTAGAATACTTTGTATTCTTAAAATGTCCCTAGTCGATTATTATTATGGATGGGTTGTAATAATAAATTAAGACTAGCGTATGTTAAGAATTGTATGAGATACAAATTCTACATACGGGTACAAGTTAGAGAAGTTGTGGACTGGACCGACCCACATAAGAACCCTACATGAAACATTATATGATTGTCAATAGTGGTTCTTATATGTATTGTCCTTAGACCTGAGATCATCAATGTTCCCAGCATGTGAGTCATATACTTTGATATTATTCCTAGTCATCCGTAACTGGGTGGACACAAGGGTAATCATTGGGTATATGATAAATGTGTAGTGGGTTTTGATTGATCAAGATGGGATTCGTCCGACCCATATAATGGGTATATTATCAGATGGGCCTCTTGATAGAGTTAAACTGTAAATGCATGGCCATGCTCGGATTATATGATGTGGTGATATCATTAGGATCCGTTTTACGCAGTTAACTCGGGGATCAAGAAACTAAGAATAAACATATACGAGATTGACGTTTTCCATGTCTCGGTTTAATTTTGATAATGGGACGAAAGGACGATGACTTGTTTACGAGGCATATTGAATCAGTACTGATCTTGTCATTCGGGTAGCAATGATGTGTTGCTAGACGCCGCTCTTTGCTTATAATTGTAAAATGAGATTTTACAATTATTTCCGGACGTTACAAGTTCCTACAGGGTCACACACATAGAACAGTTGACTCGAGCAGGTGGTTGAATCTGTTAGTAATATGCACAAAAGCCAATCATGGATGTTTATTTATAGTCATGTACATACACTTTAAGGTTATTCCAATAAGTATCGTTTATGAGATAAACGCTTGCACATACTTATAACCCTAGTATATATATATATTTGATACGTATATTCTTAAATGTCCCTAGTCGGTTATTATTACGGATGGGTTGTAATAATAAGT
>JAKUCV010002969.1:0-33753 GCA_028386065.3 Turnera subulata
GTGACGGGGCCCGAAAGATAAAATTGGAATTAAAAGTAATTATTCTTTTGGTCTTGGCTCAGTTATATTCTGATTGTTTCACTGTTATGCCTTTTGCTGGAAATTTTTGTTTCGAAAGTATTGTGTTGCATGCATATTACTGTTTATCCTTCGTCGGTGAGCACTTCGGACTCACCCCTCGCCTGCGGGGTTTCATCCCATAGGATGAGTTATTCGTAGTACAGGTACGTGGTTCGGCCAGCTACTGTTTCTACTCCACCAGACCCCGGATCCATACCTCCGCTGCATCTCATTCTAAGTCTTCCGCTGCTGATATTTTATTTACAGCTGTATCATGTATTATATGTTTTGCGATATCACGTATTGTATGTTTCTGCTATTGCTGTTGTGGTTTGAATAATGGTCCCCGGGATCGGGTGACGGGTGTTATATTTGAGATTGCTTGTATTGTATTCTGTAATGTATGTACTGTCTGCTACTGTAATAAGAACAGTTCTGGCACGTGTTTACTGTACACGGTAAATACGGGTCGGGGCGTTTCAAGTTCTCTTGTAAAGAGTTCTTGACCCCTGCCTTGTGTGGATTACTTGTGGAGGTGATACTCAAGAGATGATCACTGTGGTTTGCGACAACCAAGTGACGAGTGATTAGAAGAGTTTTTTTCTGATTTGCTGCGATCTTCAGTATTCGGGTAACTACTGAATACCCTCTCTAATATATATTCAATTGATGTTATGGAATCAATCTGTGTATATTCCGCTACGCAATTAGATTGTTTACTCCATTTGATTCCATCAGTGGTAGCGGAGCCTAGGTTACCAATTAATTGAACATGATAATTTATATGTTTATAGTAATTTCGGCAATATTTATTTCTTAAGGTGAAATCGATTTTTGTTGTATATGATATAATGATAAATTGATTTGGTTAACATGATTATCAGGTCTTTTATTTTTCAAAACAAAGAGACATATTTTATTGGATAAAAATTGTCGATTTGTTTTATTCATACTGGATCTGAATTATTTCAACAAAATTTGGGTAGACTTGTTTGATGTAATAGGTTTACCGAATTCTAAAACAAACAAAATTGTTTTGTTTCGTGTAAGATCTGATTATAATAATATATGATATGTTGGATTCTTACATGTGTTTTAATTACGGCAAAATATTTTTTGGATTAATGTCACAATTCGTCCCTATGTTGCCCCCTCAAATTGAAATTCGTCCTTGTGTTGAGTTTTGATTGGTTTTGATCCCTCAGTTGGTCAATTTTTTAAGGTTTTAGTCCTTTTTACCGACTTTACCCCTAAATTCAGGACTTTACTATTCAAACCAGTTTACAAACTCAAAATTCGACCCAACTAACCGACCCAATCCGGAACCCCATTAAAAAATCTCCAATAAATATATAACTCTACCTCCAAATATAAAAATTTTGGAAATCATTAAAAAAGTACAAAAAATTTTTTAAAAATTTTTTTAAAATAAAAAATCATAAAGTAAATTACCTTTTAGTTTAAAAATTTTTTAAAATATAATTTTTTCTAGACAAGCATAGAAAAATCTTACCACTCTAAGTCGACTATGCCTTTTTTACTACTACTATAAGAGGACTTGTGTGAAGAAGAAAGGAGGGAAAAAAGAAAAAATAAAAAGTAGAGAAAAAAATTTAAATTTGCGGATTTTTAACTTAAAAAATAAAAAAGAAAAAAGAAAAAATATGTGGAGAAGAAAGTTCTAAATTTTAAAATTTTTAAAATTTAAAAATAATTTGATTTATGATTTTTAATTTTTAAAAAATTTTTAAAAAATAATTTGTATTTTTTTATGATTTTAAAATTTTTGATGTTGGGAGGTAGAGTTATTTGTTTACTGGAGATTTTTGAAAAAGGTTTCGGGTTGGGTCGAATTTCGGGTGGGTAAACTGGTTTGAACAGTAAAATACTGAATTTAGGGGTAAAATCGGTAAAAAGGACTAAAATCTTAAAAAATTGACCAACTGAGGGATCAAAACCAACCAAAACTCAACACAAGGACGAATTTCAATTTGAGGAGGCAACACAGGGACGAAATGTGACATTAATCCAATATTTTTTCTTTTAATATAAAAGGGTTTTGTCGTCAAACAAATTAGATTTGTTTGATCTAAAATCAAAAAAAAGGGTATTTTTTGAAATCGGCAGTAGCTGTTCTTATGTGATAAGGGCATGCTAATGGTGTAATAATAACATACATATTTGATATGTGAGTAAAACTATTACACTAACAACAAAGTATTTGTATTGGATACAACTACGTTTTTTTTTTCTTTGTTGTCGTCGATTCCTAATGTTTCAAAAAAAATACACAAGAGGCATCTATGTGTTTTTCACATAATGGTTTTTCAACTGTAATGAATTACCTAAAACGTATAACTGTTTCTTTCAACTTTTAATTATAATTATTAAATCGTGCTTTTGTAAGGGAAAGGAACAGACATGTTTTATTTTTATAGATGTTAATATGATTAACTATTACGTATAAGTTATATTAATGAGATTAATATACAACATATTTTATTCAATAAGATTGAATAAAATAAAAATAATCATGGGTATATTTTCAAGAGTTGAAAATTATTATTGCCGAATTACTATAAATACATAAATTAATTTTGCATTAGATGAATGCTTTTAAGGTGTATGTTTTGGCATGGTGAACTAGATATGGACTTAGTATACAATGTGATTGTACATATGCATAATTTTTCTATTTTTGGTAAATAGGACCTGCGTGTCCTCCCCAAGGCTGTTAAAATCGAGTTTTTACCTTGACTCGGAAAGGTCATGTCAAAAACGTAACGTGAAAACGTATCGTAAAATCATAAGAGTCTACCAAATTTAATTGTTTTTGTTAATTATAGATATAAATCATTAAAATTGAACCTAAACTCCCATATAATATAATTTAAATTAACTACAGACCACATAATAAAAATATATTACTTAATATGATAAATTCAAAGTTAGAAAGTAAACCAAGATTATGAAAATCTCACCTTGAAACGGAATGTTGTTAGCAAGATCTATTCCAAACCACTTAGAATGCTATTTCTATTTTATCACCCACGAAAGAAAATGATTTCATTTTTTTTTTAAAAAAAAAAGAAAGAGAAACGCTTATCTACTATAAAGAATAAAAGAAGACAACAGATAGAGAAACGGTAGTATCTACTGCTCCCCAGAAAAAAATCAAGAACCATCAGTGTCAATCAAAACAATATTTCCATCCTTTTGTGTAAAACCTCAATCGTGTTGGGGAAAACTGCAAAAGATTTGCGGAAAAATAAAACAGGACACAAAGAATTTAACGTGGTTCGGCCTTAATCTTGCCTACGTCCACGAACTTCTTATCTTCACTAATATAAAATATTAGTACATCAAACCTCCCAAGAAAATACTACTATTCCTCTACTCTAGCCGCACACCCACAACTATTTTACAGCTCTACATAAAACTTACACAAAGCCTCCTATTTATAATAGCTAAAGAGCTACTACTTGGAGGACACTCCAAGCAAAATTAATTGTCCTACTTTTTCTTCAAGCAAAAGTCTATCTTGGGCCAAGTCCAATTGCAGCCCAAATCCCAACAATCTCCACCTTGGGTTGAATTGGACTTGGTGATCTTCATAGCTTCATCTTTCTTCATCCAAATCTGTTTGAGTGTTCTACATGTTGGTGCACAGCTATCTTCCCTGTTACTAGCCATCATTGTAAAACCAACCTTCCTCTTGTTGGATGCAATAATGTTCTGTCCTCTGCCTGATACTACACAAGCTTCAACCTTCATACTGCTCTTCACTGCACTTCCAATCAACCTATAAAGGTTTTTCTCCATCAATTCTCCCTTCATAATTACCAAGGCGCCTTTGGTAACCTTCAAAGCTCCACCTCGAGAAGAAAAGCCATATCCTCTCGAATCAAGTCTACCCAGGGAGATTAAATTTCTTCCAAGCTCCGGCACGTGCCTCACATCTGCAAAAGTCTTGTTAAATCCATCATGCATCTTGATCTTCACACTACCAATACCATGAATTTTTAATTCATGATTATCCGCTAATGCTACTGCTTCTCCGTCACTGCAAGGCTTGTAACTACTAAACCACTCCTTATTTGCACAAATATGAAACGAACAGGCAGAGTTTAAAATCCACGAATCTTTAACTTTGTGCTCACCTTTTCCTTCTTGTACCAGGAATGCATCACCATCCGAATCATCTTCAACAATCGCAGTCTCACCAGACTTTTTGCGATTTTTCTTCAATTCTTCCATGTCCTTCTTCATCTCCTCACAATAAAATTGGATATGGCCCTTCTTGTGACAGTAGTAACACTCTTTATCTCTGTAATCAACTCTTCCTCTTGAACCAGATCTAGAATTTCTTCGAAACTTGTTAGACCGTGACGGGCCCCTACCACGGTTAACCTCTGCTACGGCAACATCTTCACCTGCACTGCTACTAGACTGGTTCAATTTGAAATTCTCCATCAGTACTGCTGTCACATCTGCAACTGAAAGAGTCTGCTTCCCAACACACAGTGTATTCCTCAAATTATCATTCGAATGCGGAAGAGACATCAACAACATCAAGGCCTTATCCTCTTCTTCATACTTCACATCAATACTACCCAACTTCTTAATTAACTTATTAAATCTATTGATGTGATCAACAACATGCGTACCTTCGTGCATCTTCAACTGGTACAACTCCTTCTTTATAAACAATCGATTTGTGGGTGATTTCGACATATAAATATCTTCTAATTTCTTCATCAGCTCCACCGGACTTGTCTCGTCCATCACACTGTACTTCACCTCTGGCGCAAGAGTTAATCTGATGGTACTGACTGCTCGCTGCTCGAGCTCCTCCCAATCTTCATCCTTCATATCTTTTGGCTTCTTCTCCTTGCCAAAGAGCGTCTTCATCAACCCCTGCTGCACCAACAGATCTTTGATGTTGCTTTGCCAGAGACTGAAATCCTTCTTGCCATCAAATTGCTCCACCTCAAACTTTGTGCCTGAAACCGGCATCGCGAACCTTTATCAAACCCGCGCTCCGCTACAAGTTGTTGGGGAAAATTGCAAAAGATTCGTGGAAAAATAAAACAGGACACAAAAAATTTAACGTGGTTCGGCCTTAATCTTGCCTACGTCCACGAACTTCTTATCTTCACTAATATAAAATATTAGTACATCAAACCTCCCAAGAAAATACTACTATTCCTCTACTCTAGCTGCACACCCACAACTATTCTATAGCTCTACATAAAACTTACACAAAGCCTCCTATTTATAATAGCTAAAGTGCTACTACTTGGAGGGCACTCCAAACAAAATTAATTGTCCTAGTTTTTCTTCAAGCAAAAGGCTATCTTGGGAAAAAAAACTACTCTTTTTTCTACTCTAGCCGCACACCCACAACTACTTTGCAGCTCTACATAAAACTTACACAAAGCCTCCTATTTATAATAGCTAAAGAGCTACTACTTGGAGGACACTCCAAGCAAAATTAATTGTCCTACTTTTTCTGCAAGCAAAAGTCTATCTTGGGCCAAGTCCAATTGCAGCCCAAATCCCAACAAATCGAACATAAAGGGAGGAAATCAAAGATAGCGAGAACAAAGTGAAGATCTGGTATGAAGTGTGTGGCAACTGGCAACACAATGCCTCCCTTTTTTTTTTTGCAGATGAATCGAAGCATTCAAACAAATTGGCCACCAAACCCACCAGTGATCTCTTTATTTCATTGCTCATTCAAGTTTAAATCTCCATTTTCTAAACTCGTTTGAACTCGTACAGAATCGGCGATTTCAACGTTTTTATCTTGTTAAATCGCGATGTCGAACGAGTTTAGGCCCAAAACGATTCTGCTTCCGTTTTGACACCTTTCTTCCACATGATATCGTAAACTCGTAATATCGTACGAGCCGACTCCTCTCTATAAAATTATCTCATTGTAAATCACCTCAAATGTAACTTGAGGCTTCTCTTAAATATTATGTAATTAGATTACATAGGATAGATTAGAGAAAACAATCAATGGTCGTCATGGAAAGGATGCCAAGACAAGTCCAAAGATGGTGATCAAGTAGATAGGATTTATTTGATTTTCTTTGGGTTGTAAAGTCATGCATATAGGACAAGTCCATATCTAGGTCACATTATTTTATTGAATATGTATGATGATGCATGTCCAAAGTATGCCAACCATGTATGATGAGACTTT
Source organism: Turnera subulata (assembly GCA_028386065.3). NCBI lineage: Eukaryota > Viridiplantae > Streptophyta > Magnoliopsida > Malpighiales > Passifloraceae > Turnera > Turnera subulata. Next base: position 6,272 of record JAKUCV010002969.1, read on the forward strand.
AAAAATAAGAAATCCCTTAATGAAGAAATTAAGACGAAAAGCCTTCCGTTAATATGAGGATAACTAGAGTTCGCTTTAGTTTTGGGTTGTTGGATAAACCCAAGCCCAATACTACATTGGATATGTTTAAACCATATTAATGGGTTTGTCTTAACTAGTTTTTTGTAGCTTGTTGGGCAAACCCAAGGCTTATTAACAAGAGGCAAGATTGTGATATACATATGAGATATGTATGTTATCAAGAGTTGATAACCCAATGAATTCAATAGTTACATAAGATGTAATTGGTATGAGATGCCTACCATTAAAACTAAAATTGGCTTGTTGGGTAAATCCAAGGTCTAATTTTAGTCAAGATGGATATTGACCCACTAGGAATACTATGCGCTTGTTTTCCCGAATTAATAGTAAGGGATATTAGTTCGTAATAAAATAGTGGGAGTAAAATGTAATAATTTAAGACCTTATTATTTGCATTCATTTTTGCATGATCATTCTCTAATATTTTTTATGTTTCACATTTTAGGTCATTGAAAATGTCCAACGCTGAATTGAACCTACGTAGCATACTTGATACTAACAAGTTGATTGGGTCAAACTTCACTGACTGGTTTAGGAACCTTAAAATTGTTTTGAGATCCGAGAAAATCGCCTATGTGTTGGATGATCTAGTACCCCCTATGCCTGAAGATGATGTTCCCGCAGTGGAACAAATGGCTTATCTGAAGCATTCTGAAGATAGTGAGAAGGCAACATGCATTATGTTTGCCTCTATGTCTTCAGAGCTCCAAAAGCAACATGAGGAAATGGAAGCTTATGCGATAATCATCCATCTTAAGGAGTTGTTTCAGAAATAAACTCGTACCGAACGCTATGATATTTCGAAACTATTGTTTCGTTCTAAGATGGCTGAAGGTTCCTCTGTTGGGCCACATGCACTTATGATGCATGGTTATATTCAAAGGCTTGCCACTTTGGGTTTTGTGATGGACAAAGAGTTAAGTGTAGACTTAATTCTACAATCTCTACCTGATTCTTTTGCACAATTTGTGCTTAATTATCAAATGAATGGGATTACCACCACAATTCCTGAATTGATTAAAATGCTTAATACTGCTGAAGCGACCCTTAAGAAGGATCAAATTGCAGTGATGGTTATTGAGTCTTCCAAAGATAACAAAGGAAAGACTAAGAAGAATAAAACAATCAAGGCAAAAGGGGGTATCAAGAAGAAAGGCAAGGTTGTTGCCAAAGAGACTAAGCCCAAAGGGACTTGCTTCCATTGTGGGAGGGATGGACATTGGAAGAGAAACTGCAAAGTCTTCTTAAACTCTCTCAATTCCAAGAAGTCGAAAGGAGTTTCTACTTTAGGTATCAATGTGATTGAAATCAATACTAATTGTCCTGCTTTTAACCATCATTGGGTATTGGATACTTGATGTGGTTCTCATTTATGTTCTGATTTACAAATTCTAAAGAGCAGTAGGAAGCTGAACAAAGGAGATGTGGACCTACGAGTTGCAAATGGAGCAAGAGTTGCTGCCTTAGCTGTAGGGACATATTCAATATGTTTGTCTTCTGGATTAGTATTAGAACTTAATAATTTTAACTATGTTCCTTCTTTATCCAAGAATATTATTTCAATTTCTTGTCTTGTTGAACAAGATTTTAAAGTTTCCATTAGTAAAGACAATGGTTGTTCTTTATTTAAGAATAATATGTTTTATTGTTCTGGAACAAATGTGAATGGAATTTATATTCTTGATTATAATAAAGAAAGTTTCAACATTGATAATAAGAGATCAAAGAGAGAAAATTTGAAATCCTCTTATTTATGGCATTGTCGTCTTGGCCATATTAGTGAGAATCTCATGATTAAGTTGCACAAGTCTGGCAACTTAGGATCATTTGATTATGAATCATATGATACTTGCGAATCATGCTTATCTGGAAAAATGACTAAGTTACCTTTTAGTGGTAAAGGTACTAGAACATGTGATGTCTTGGAACTAATACATTCAGATGTATGTGGACCAATATCAACACATGCTAGAGGAAGACATCTCTATTTCATTACCTTTATCGATGATTACTCTCGATATGGTTATGTGTACTTAATGAAGTATAAATCTGAGGCCTTTGAAAAGTTCAAAGAATTCAAGAATGAAGTGGAGAAGCAATTTGGCAAAAGTATTAAAATACTTTGATCCGATCGAGGAGGTGAATACTTAAGTCAAGAATTTCAAACTTATCTTAGAGATAATGGCATAATATCTCAGTGGACACCTCCTTTTACACCACAACATAATGGTGTGTCAGAAAGGAGGAATAGAACCTTGTTGGGCATGGTTCGATCCATGATGAGCTTTGCAGATTTACCTAAGTCATTTTGGGGCTTTGCACTGGAAACTACTATTTACACTTTGAATAGAGTTCCATCTAAATCGGTGGATAAGACTCCATATGAGATGTGGACAAATAAGAAACCAATACTTTCTCACATACGAGTATGTGGATGCTATGCATATGTGAAGAAAGTGGTATCGGATAAGTTAGAACCTAAGTCCGATAAGTGTCTATTTGTGGGATATCCTAAAGAAACTATAGGATATTATTTCTACAATCCTTTGGAACAAAAAGTGTTTGTTTCAAAGCATGCTATCTTTTTAGAGAAAGAGTTTCTTCTAAAAGAAGATAGTGGGAGTAGAATAGAACTTGAAGAAATTCAAGATTCACAAATAGGAGAAGATCAACCGATTAATCCCGTTAACATTACTCATGATGATGTAGTAATTACTGAGCATGATGTTAGACATGCTCCTAGGCGTTCTACAAGAGTACGTTCTGCATCTGAGAAACTTAATCTCTTAATAGATGAGAATAAGAATATTGCTCTTGTAGAAGATAATGAGTCGACTAGCTATGAGGAAATTTTGAAAAGTTCAGAATCTGACTTGTGGTTGAAGGCCATGAAATCTGAAATGGATTCCACGTATGAAAACAAAGTTTGGACTTTGGCAGATCCACCTGAAGGTGTAAAACCCATTGGGTGTAAATGGGTCTTCAAGAAAAAGACAGACATGGATGGTAATGTGATTACTTATAAAGCACGACTAGTGGCGAAAGGTTATCGTCAAAAGCAAGGAATTGATTATGATGAAACTTTTTCGCCTGCAGCCATGCTCAAATCCATTAGGATTTTGCTTGCTATTGCCGCTCATTATGACTATGAGATTTGGCAAATGGATGTAAAGACTGCTTTCCTTAATGGAAACTTGACCGAGGAGGTGTATATGACACAACCTGAAGGCTTTACATCCAATGATAGCAACAAAGTATGCAAGCTTCAAAGATACATTTATGGATTGAAGCAAGCCTCTAGGAGTTGGAACATCCGATTTGACGAGACAATCAAACAGTTTGGTTTCTCACAAAATCCGGATGAACCTTGTGTTTAACAAAAGGTCAGTGGGAATGCAGTCGTTTTCCTTGTACTATATGTAGATGACATATTACTTATAGGTAACGATGTCTCAACTCTTTACTCAGTCAAGATTTGGCTTTCAAAGCAATTCTCCATGAAAGACCTTGGAGAAGCAACTTACATATTGGGGATTAGGATCTATAGAGATAGATCAAAGAAGTTGCTTGGTCTTTCGCAGTCTACATACATAGACAAGATGCTAAAGAAGTTTAGCATGGATCTTTCCAAGAAAGGATTTATCCCAATGGTTCATGGGAAGCACCTTTCTAAATCTATGTGTCCCAAAACACAAGAGGAAAGAGAATGCATGAGTAGGATACCGTATGCTTCCGTCATAGGATCCATCATGTATGCTATGATAATGTACTCGACCTGATGTTGCATTTGCAATTTGTGCCACAAGTAGATTCCAATCCAATTATGGAGAGGAACATTGGGTGGCTGCAAAGAACATCCTAAAGTACTTGAGAAGAACTAAGGATATGTTCTTGGTATATGGAGAAGGTGACTTACAAGTAAGTGGGTATATTGATGCCAGCTTCCGATCTGATAAGGATGATTGTAAGTCACAGTCTGGGTTCATTTTTCTCTTAGGCAGAGGTGCAGTTTGTTGGAAAAGTTCCAAACAAGAAACAACTGCTGATTCAACGAAGCAGAGTACATCGCCGCTTCTGAGGCAGCTAAAGAAGCAGTGTGGATCAAGAAGTTCATCACCGAAATTGGAGTGGTACCTAGCATTAGTGATCCGATACCATTGTATTGTGACAATAATGGGGCTATTGTGCAAGCAAAGGAACCACGGTCTCATCAATGATCCAAGCATGTACTTAGGCGCTACCACCTCATTCGAGAGATAGTTGGTAGAAATGATGTGAAGGTAGAAAGAGTCCCCATGGATCACAATATTGCTGATCCTCTCACTAAGGCACTAGCCCAAACCAAGTTTGAATACCATATAAATTCTATGGGAATTAAGCATATGGATGGTTGGCTCTAGTGCTAGTGGGAGATTTTATTAGAAGTATGCCCTAGAGCTAGTTATCTTAGGGATTTAATCATGCAAATATTTACAATTATATCAGTAAAGGCATTTCTTTATTACAAAGTGCATATTATTTATACGTTGCTATAAAAATCTTAAACTGCGTAATAAAGTCCTTGGTATTAAATACATAGTGCAATAGAAATCATGAAGAGTTCATGATGTGAGATTCATATTGCATGCAAATATGTTTATACCTAAATTATCCCTAGTCACAGTATTAACAAGGAGGGACATTGTTAATACGGAGAGACAAGCACATGTTATACTTCTTGATATGATCAAGTAGTAATTTCTCACTAACTATGGACATGGTGATGTTTAGAGTTAACATGTAGATGCTTACTTGAGAAGTAAGTTCATTGGAGACCTGCTATGAGATCATCATATGGATAATAATATATGTCAATGAATGGATCTCATCAAAACAATAAATGCAAGTATCCTTTGACTTGAGATCATCAAGGTATCTTAAGTAAGGATTATTATGTTTTGACTCCAAACCTTATTCTCCACCATGGAGCGTTTATAGCGAGGAGATTGGATATATTATGAATTACTTGAAGGTAGTTGAATGGTCAATAGAGGATTCACTACTCCTGATTATTGGATGGAGGTTTATCTCACTTATTTTTAAGAATATCTTTATTCAGGAATCTCTGACCAGAGTAGAATATCTACATAAATGAGATTTAAGTAGATATTATGGAATAAAGAAATTTTAAGAATTTAAAATATCCAAGGCATGATATGCAAGAGTTGATATATGTCCATACTCTAACTTGGATGAGGTAAAGTATAGTGAAAGGAGTAATTGCACGGTAACTGGTTATAGAAGGTTGAGGTTAAAACCACTAACCTTCTAGCACTTGGGTAGTCTTGATGTGTGACCAGACACCTCTCATGACTTATACTTAAGTGAATTTATTTAATGAGATTAAATAATAATATAAGGAGTTATATTATATTATCTTGTAAATGATAATGATTCACTAAGTATTGCCAACGTATTTAGAAGCCCATAAGGTCACACACATAAGAGGTTATGGGACCAAGGTGAAAATACAATTTAAAATAGCATTTGATGTTATTGAAGGAATCTATTAGATCAAGATCTAATTACGATATGTGGTTTTTCTTTGCAAAAGTCCATTCGTAGGGTTTTTGGTTTAAGGAGGGAGATGTTGGATTTTGATCCAATATTAAATCAAAATAATAATAATGTATAGACTTTTATATAATAGTCCATGTATATGTTAAATAATTATTTGGGCTTTGGTCCAATTAATTATTTAAGTAGTCCATTAGGGTTTAATAGACTAGTGCATATAAATATATATCTTATAGTATTGATGCACATATATAATACCCAACGAAGAGAATTGTTCTCTAGCCTCCTCCTCCTCCTAGAGCCAAAATCCCTAACTAGCTCTCTAGGGTTTTGGCAATTATAGTTCTCTTGTAAAGAGTTCTTGACCCCTGCCTTGTGTGGATTACTTGTGGAGGTGATACTCAAGAGAGGATCACTGTGGTTTGCGACAACCAAGTGACGAGTGATTAGAAGAGTTCTTTTCTGATTTGCTGCGATCTTCAGTATTCGGGTAACTACTGAATACCCTCTCTAATATAAGTTCAATTGATGTTATGGAATCAATCTGTGTATATTTCGCTGCGTAATTAGATTGTTTACTCCCTTTGATTCCATCAGGAACTGCTTAAACAATCTGCAGGAAGGATGCACATTGTGTATCAGCAGGTAAATAATGGTTCTTCATGTAAAATAGATGTGATTTCATTCACCTTGCAACATTGGGATCATATCTAATTACATAATAGGTCAGGGACACCCAAGCAGCAGTCTGTACTAGTGTGACAGGAATTTTAAGGATCCATGAGGGCAGGGAAAATGCCCAGGCAGGATAGAATAGGAAATCCTTTTGCTTGTAAAACACTGGAAGCCTTGCAACGGTCAAGGAAATCTCTGCAGCCAGAGTATAGAACAGGGAACCTGCATAGACTCCTCCATCTGCCACTGAGTCTTTGTGCATTTTGGTCCGGAAGAAAATTGTCATTGCAATCATAGCCATTGCAGTGAGCTAGCAGTAGAGAGCAATATAGCAATGTCAAGACATCATAAAGAACCAGTTAAAAGGAAAACATCAAACAACCAAACAATATTTACTTGGACCAGCTTGAAAATATGGAAAAAAGAGTTCCTCTTCATGAGCAGCCATTCTCTAGAGAAGTTAGCTTTCAATAGCTCCATTTTTCCAAGACCATATATTTTAGTTGTCAGAAAAGCTGGGTGGCTCTTTCTCCTATCAAACGGAGTTGAAAGCTCATCTGCTAGCCTGTGTCCTACGTGGAAAGACTGAAATGCTTCCGAGAATTCCTTGGCAGTGACAAAACTGTAAGGCTCATCTTTACGTGTCCAGTACTGCTGCTGATCTTTTCTTGAAGTTATCTGGAATGTGTTAAAAAACAATCAGCATCTGGCCTTCCATTAAAACAAGGCTTGGAGAAATAACACTTGACAATTGTGCTTACTTCTTGCAGGAAGTCTGCTACACCTTTCCTTTCAGGACACTTTAAGCCCATATGTTCAAAAAATTCAAGTACATGTTCTCGAGGACCCTGATACACAATCTGGCTATCAGATGGGAGGATAATGTCATCAAAGAGAATATAAGTCTCTGGTGGTGGTTGAAGAAGAGATATGACTGCAGTTCCATTAAGAATGTGGACGTATTGCTTGAGGCAATTCACAATCTGATAGGTCGTTGAACTATCCAAACCAGTGGAGATCTCATCCAAGAACAGCGCCTTGTACGGCCCAACCAGCATCTCTCCTACATTTTGCTAACTGAAGACTGTTAGCCACTTTTCTCAGTTGACTATCAGAAACTGAAATGTTAATTTATTTCTTGAAAATGATATGTGAGGTTTTTTTACCTGTTGTAACACGTTTCTTTTGTCCTCCAGAGATACCCCTACTCATGTCACCCCCAACCATAATATCTGCACAGATTTCTAGTCCTAAAATCTCTGAATTCAGGAGAGAGTCGAATTAATTTGTTGAAAGCTGTATCCTTCAGCTTCTTGACTATAAAATACAGAAGGTAATTTATGGTTATATTACCTTTATAACATAGTCTGTGATCACACTGCTCTGTTGACCTTCTGTTGCGATAGCCTGTGAGTTAGAATTGAAATGAAATAATGAGAGTCCACGTTAGACAGCAAGAATGAAAATAAAGTTGTGTAGTATTTTGTTTAGTGATTGGAAACCGTTAACATGTCTCAATCAGAATAAAATGTGGGCTGAGGTCACGACAGTTGCGTAATCCCTTTTCTCACCTTCATGAAGACATCAAGATCAGGATCGGGCTTAACATTTGCTGCTTTCTCTCTTCTTGACAGTTCTTCTAGCATATCTGCAAATGGCCAAAAAGAATGTGAGGAAGTTTGAGTTCAGCCACCTATAGACAATGCATAATTCTCATTCTAAAGCACATCTGAAAGGAAAGGAAGCAAAATTTCTCTAGCTTACAATAACGGTGTCCAACCCCCTGGCATCGAGCCGCGAATGCTAAGGTTTCTCTCACTGTCATTTCCCCTAAATGCAGATCATGCTCACTGATATATGTAGCTGTTCTTTGGGGTACAAACTCATCCATTTCATGACCATTGTATGTCACCCTACCAGAAAACTGCAGAAAAATTTCGTAGTTTTGAAGCCATACGTACGTTGGAGGTAAAAGCTTACAGTTCAAACAATGTAAGATGAGCACCCAATAAAAGTTGCAGAGCTAAAGTGATTTGTTAACCTTTAAATTGGGATCAAGCTTTCCAGCCATAGCCAACAAGAGTGTAGTCTTTCCAGAACTTGGAGGACCCAACAGTAATGTCATCCTGCAACAAACAGATTGGAAAGGAAATGAGAAACTGAATAAGCCTGATAGGCCACAGTCTACTAGGTTATAAGTTCCCGTCACCTTGATGGTTTGATGATTCCACTAGCATCCTCAAGTATAGACAGATGTTGTTTCCTACTGGGGAGGATGTGAAGCAAATTCAAGAAACCCTTCAAAACTCGAAATAAATGGGAAATAATGTCAGAATAAGTACATAAAAAAATATTGCAATAACTAACATTACTGATTAGGTTAGGCGATATCTACCTCTGCTATATCGAGAATAAAGTTAAAGAGAGTGGGCAAAGCTCTGCTTCCTACTTGTACTTCTGCTTCAATGTTTAGATGCTCAAATCTAACTTCAATTGTGGGATGCTCAATTCCAACTCTGCATAATCATCAAGGGATAGATTGACTCCAAAAGCTGGAAAAACTTGGCAACTGAACAAGAAAACTCTGGAAAAAAAAAAATTAACTGAAACATTTGCGTTCTGGGAAATTTATACTTGTATCCATGATTCAGCTCTAAAACCAAGCAGAGTAACAGTTAGCAGTCAGCTTGGCAGTTCTCGATTGATTTTGGCTACAAGCACAATAATTTAGAATTCACCAGTTGACTTAGTAGTGTTCAGAATCTTACCAACTTTTCTACTTTTTTACTTACTAAAATCGTATAATAGTTGTCTGCGATCTTGATGCATACATATGCAATTGCTTACTACTTCTCTCCAAGAATTTGTCGAAATTATTGGTTTTTGTTTTTGTTTCAAAAAAAAAAAAAAAAGAGAATGAAAAACATAATCATAGGACGATGGAACAGCTAGCGATCTTACCTATCAAGGCGCCTCCTGAGCTTCAGCAAAAATTTCTCATTATCCTCTTCTGCAGTTCTCACCAACCTCTCAACCAGAGCTCTCTTTTCTTGAAACCCAAGATTCTTCTCTATATCAATTTCATGAATACCACCTCTGGATGTTGTCAGTAAACCTTTCTTCAAACGGTTGTAAGTGGGTAGCCTTTCAATGGCTGCCCATTTTAGAGCCTCCTCATCATCTTCTTCTCTGGAAGGATTGGAAAAAGCTTCTACAGCATTGCTTGTGAGCAAGGAAGAGGAACTTTTTCTTAAACTTGTATTGGGTGTGCTCGGATCTTCACCGCCCTCCATCTTCCAAGACTGCTACAGTCCAAAGCTCAAGAACAGGAAACGGAAACCCACCAAAAGAGAAACAGAAACTTGACTTCACATGAAATGCAGTACTTTTTTGTGCTGCGGTTCTGAGGAAGAACAAAAAAAAAAAAAAGTAAAATAAAATAGGGTCTTCAGATCATGTGTTGGCTGGCATCCAGGTCAGTTGTAGGAGGAATCCGAAAAGAATTAGGGCCGGAATCCTTGTACCTTGCAGATATACATTAAGTTGCAGAGTTATATTTAATGTGTAACACTAGTCAGTTAGTTAGGAAATATAGAGATTGAGACCTGAGTTTACGCTAACCATACAAAGGCATGTACATCCACAATTGTATACGACCGATGGTTGTCTTGCGCTACATTTCTGGTCATGCACGATTTTCTGAAACAGTTTTTCCAAAACAAAAAGAGTCCACCACGCCTGCGTCTTACTCGTCACAGGATACTTGGACAACAATACAACTGGCGGTGTTCTTTCCTAGTCGTCCTAATCCTGCTAAACAACAAACACCTACCTCCAGTGGCTGTCCCACCATGCCACACACAGTCCACTTCTAATCCAACTTCTCCATAACATTCCATGTATGTATGTATGTGTTTGAACCTGTTACTCCATCGAGTTCTACCTGTATCTCCTGTCTCTTCTACGGGTACAGACATCTCACACGGCTCTCCAAGCATGGAAATTCCTCCAGCCTCTTCTCCTACAGCATCACCATCTTCTTCTCCAACGCAGACACCACATGACGTTACGTGCCAACCCGAAACAAACCTCCCTCCAAATATTCACCTTCAACACATCTCTCTCAACTAACCGAACCCACCTGCTATATCGAAGCCAAAAAGCACAAATTTTGGAGGGATGCAATGAATGCCTTGATCCAGAACAATATCAAATATCATGGCGTCTTGTACCAAGTAATCCACCGATGATGGATATTGTAGGCTGCAAATGTGGTTTTCTTAACGAAAATCGGATGGCACAATTGAGCATTACAAAGCCCCACTGGTAGCCAAGGGTTATCATCAACAACCGTATTCTTGATACCGTAGTTGCTCAGTCCACAGCTGTAGATCAGGCTGTTTGGTTCAAAAAGATCATACTGGAATTGAAGATGGAGCAAGAGGAGCCAATGGAGCTATTGTGCGATAATCAATTACTATGTTTAAGAATCCAATGGTGACAGGACAGGACATGGCAGGACAAGGCATTTCATGTGATCAGAGAAGTTGAAGAGTAGTGTCAATCCACCTAATCCCCCAACTCCAACATTCTTGGGTAAAGAACCCACGAGATTTCAGAACTGCAACTCCCTGTGATTCGGTTGAGTTTGGAGCAGGCTTTCGAACAAAAAAAGAAAATGAATATGAATCAGGAACTCGGTTTCTTAGTAAGGTGAATACAAAACGAAGTAGAGGACAAAGTTAGCTCAAGAGATTACATGACCAGACCAACTCTTTTTGACTTGACCACAATTGTGTGGATTTGGATTCTCTCCTGTACAGTATTCAACAGGAGAGATCCTGTTAAATAAATACCGTTGATTTGTTTAATCAATGGCCCTAAAATATGTAAGGTAAGAAAAACTAAAAAAATTAAATAAGGTAAAAATAAATTCTGACCAATGATCATTTTTAGCGTTTTGGCTAATTTTATACCCCACTCTTTGTTCACTCTTTGTTTGGTCATGTACCCCCACTTTTTTTGGCAAGCCAAACCTGATTCCTTGGTCAGGTACCTATTGATGTGGCGGAGATTTGGGAGGTTATTGTATGCCAAAATGACTTCGTTTTAGAGGGTTAGATAGACACATCAGATCTACATGTCTTTATGGGTTTCCAGCCGACAGGAAACCCGATGGATATTGAAACGAAACTTGACTCGTACCCGCTTTGAATTAAAAAAAATACTTACCAATACGGTTTGATTATTTATTTAATCATTTTCTTTAATCAAATTTTATTTTTATAATTTTTTCAAAATGAGTAAATCTTAATTTCTAAAAATCTTACTTGAATTTAAATAAGAACACCTCAGATTTATTTATTTTAACCTTTTATTTTTCTCAAATGCTAATTTTTAAAATCTCTATTTAAACTCTCCCTGTTTGAATTTGTAAAAAGTACATATATTTTAATAATAATAATAATAATAATAATAATAATAATAATAAAAGAAAAAAAAGAAAATGATGGACGCATGAGCATTCAGCATGAACATTCACCGTTCCTACTCTCCCCCTTTGGTAAAACTCCGTACTTAACCCATCAAACTACCTCACCAATAATTGTTTTGGCACAAAATACATAAATAAATCAACTCCAATCCAAACCCTAAATCAAATCCAATCTAATTCAATCCTTAAATCAAATTCAATCCCTAAATCAAATCCAATCTAATTCAATTCCTAAATGAAATTCAATCCCTGAATCAGATAGTAAAGGAAGAGGAGGAAGCCGAGATGTGTGTGGAAGGTATAGGCGGCGAGGAGGAGGAGGAGCGTGGGAGATGGGCAGGGAGGAGGAGGAGGAGCGTGGGGGGGGGATGAAGAAAAAGAAATGAGAGAAAGGCGGAGAGGAAGAGGTGGAGGAGACGGATGAAGAAGAAAAGAGAAAAAAAAAAAGTAGAAGAAGAGAATAAAAAAAGATGGACGGAGAGGAGGAGGAGGAAGAAAAGAGTAAAAGAAGAACAAGAGAAGAAAAGTGGGCGGCGAGGAGGAGGAGCATGGGAGGAGACGGATGAAGAAGAAGAAAAGAAAAAAAAAAAAGAAGAAGAAAAGAAAAAAAGATGGACCGTGAGGAGGAGGAGTGATGCAACCAAGGGTACACCAAGCTTAAGGAGAGGAGTTGATGGCAAATTGATCATGCTTCAAGATTTATTCTCAAGGGTTTGCTCAGAGATTCACAAGTAGAATCACTTTGCTCAAGTTTGGATTAAACAAGAACTTCAAGAAATTAAGTTAGATAAACTTAGAGAGGAGCTTAATGAGAAGTCACCATGACTATCATCCATAGGGAAAGGCCAAGTCTGGGCTTGCATTGTTGGCCATGTCAACTTGATGAATTATCTTCTATTTATTTTTGCGCCGATTTTATTACTAGCAAATATTATAAATTTCGGCTGGATCTTAACTTTATTATTTGGGTTATAATCGTTGGGCTTTAGTTTATTTTTAGTTGGGATTTTATTTGTTGCTTTTTTAATTAGGGTCCATTATGATGATGGATTAGAAAATTCAAAACCTAGTCCAACTTGGACATGTGTGGCCGACTTTAGTAGCTAGGTTAGAAGTCAAATTTGATTTGTTTTCGGCTTTAGTTTTGTCGACCTAAGGCATTAGAAAACTAGTATTTATAGGATTTTTAGGGTTGCAATTTCGGACAACATGACTACTGACAATTTTGAGAAAATAAAACGTTTTGCCTTTAAAAGGTGTTCTTCTTGATTGAGTGATTCAATCAAAACCCAAGAGAGGGATTCTCTTGATTTTACACTAGGGATTAGAATTTACTTATCAAGTACTTGTGCTTGTGGCGTTGATTTAATTCCTAACTTTTCTAATTCTTTTGTTGCCTAATCCATTCGAGTTTAGGAGGTGAAAAATAGAATTGCAGAAATCCTAGTTTGATTGAAGTTGATGATCAAGACATCAATTAGTTGCGGAGGTGAATCTAGTGCAGACGCTAGGTTTGTTGCCATATCATTTGGTAGCGGAGCTGAGGTTTCAATCAATCATACCCTTTTGTGTTTGTTTTGTTATTTCAATTTAATTCTTGTGTTTAATGTTTGTCGATTTAAAAAAAAAATTGTCGAGTTACTGTTCACCGTACTATTCACCGAGTACTATTCATTGGTGTTACTGTTCACGCAAAAAAGGTTCATTTTTGTTATTTCTTCTTGTCGTAAATTATTAAAAAAAAAAGAAGAGAAAAAAAAAAGTGAAAAGAAAAAGGTGGCAATCGATTTGTGTGGGATTGGAATTGAAGTTGTTGATTGAGGTTTGCAATTTTATATCAATTTCTTGCAGGTGGCCAAAGTTGGATTGAATTGGTTGATTGAAATTGGAAATTTCAGTTCTGGTTGTCGATTTTGTATACCAATACAAAATTTTATTGCCAATTCTGTAAGTTTGCTGGTTTCTGTCGAATTTTGTATGCCAGCTCACCTACAAAATGTTTCTGACCATTCTGATTTTAGTGTGTTTTGCCGATTTTGTATATCACCTGATATGCAACATTTTCCTGTTGTTTCGGATTCCATTGCTTATTTTTGCGATTTTTTTGCTTTTTCTTGTGTTGGGTGATTGTTGTTTCATAGTTACTCAACTTAACATTATTCAATCACATACATTACCTTGTTCTTGTGTGTGAGCTTTCGTTCCTGTTGGAGTCTTTATTTGCCTCTAGAATTTGTTTTCTTTCTTTTTCTCTTTAGGTTTTATTTGTTTCCCATAAATTAATGTTACAAGTTTAAATTGCTTTATTTTGTGGTATTTGATCCTGACTTGTAAAATTAAAGCAGAATCAAGAAAGGAAAAAGGCTGAGACTACATCCATTACCAGCAGTGACCAAACATGAGTACAAACACGTGAGGAATTATTTGCTACTAACACCTTCTTGCAGGTGATACATCATGTCCTCTACGAAGGAGTTCTTACAACAGATAGGTATGCTATTCAAAGAGCCAAGGTTATCAAAACCGGACCGGTTCGTCCGGTTAACCCGGTTCAACCGCCTTTTCAGCAAAGCTCCGGTCCGGTTCACTGGAAAAAACCCCCCTGTTACACAACCGTTTTGAACCGGCCGGTTTTTACGGTTTTAACGAACCGGCCGGTTTTTACCGGTTTTACCTCTTTTTTTCATTTAAAAGTTTTAAAAATGGTGAGAGTAAGACTTGAACCCTTGACCTCCTAATAATATTTAAAGTCATTAACCAACTAAACTATTACAAATTAGTGTTATCTTTACATAAGTTTTAGTATATATTGAGAATGACTTCAATTTTGACCATAAAATTATTATAACGAATATATTTTGACTGTTTTCTTAAAAAATTAATATATTTTAATAAAACGGTTGAACCCCGGTTGAACCCCGGTTTTGCTTGAACATCCCCTTCGCCGGTTCAATGGCCGGTCCGGTTTTCAAAATCTTGCAAAGAGCAGAATAAACGAATGGATAAGGAGTAGCAGACCGTCCAATGCAAGGAGGCAAGGAATTCGACTCCTAAGCGTTATAACCATGATGATGATGATTCTGATGAGAGTTTAAAAGGCATAAGAGAAGCTGCTGCTAATTTTATGAAGAAGTCCAAAGAACTATGGATTAGTAAGGAAGAAGAGGTTGTGCAGCGATTGTGTGTTACCCGAAGGATGTTCGATATTTAGCAAAAGGAGGATGGAATTGAGCACAGGGAGAACACCTTCCAAATTAGGTGTTTGGTGCAAGACAAGTCTTGTAGTATGATCATTGATGGAGGGAGTTTTACCCATGTCGTGAGCACTATGCTAGTGGAGAAGATGGGCTTGAAGACTCAAAAGCATCCAAAGCCATACAAACTTCAATGGCTTAATGATAGTGGTGAGAACAAAGTGACCGGTCAGGTTCTTGTTTCTTTCACCATTGGAAAGTCCTGATGAGGTTTTATGTGATGTTGTACCTATGCATGCATGTCAAATTTTGTTGGGAAAGTCATGGCAATATGACCAAAAGTTGTTGCATGATGGTCATCGGAATATGTACACATTCACCATGGGTGAAAGGAAGGTGATACTTGCACCATTATCTCCTAAGAAAGTTTATGAGGACCAGTTGTTCACGCACAAGAATGTGGAGGCTTGAAAGAAGGAGAAAGAGGCTGCATTGTCCAAACTCATGAGGATGAGAAGAAACCCGAGGGCTTTGCAAAAGGAGAGCAATACTAAGTAATTGTGCGAATCCCGAAGTCCTAGGTTATCTTCATTTTTACTTGATCTCCCATTAATATTAGTTTACTGTTTTATTTCTTATATTTTTGGTATTAGTAGAAATTAGTTTATTAGTTAATCACCATCAACAATCGATTTGCCTGTATAGTCATAAGTTGTTATTGAGTAGTACTTAAATTGTTCTCTGTGGGATCGACCTTGATTGCTATAACAATCACTATGCGCTTGCAGGTTAATCGTAGTGTTAAGTGTGGGTTAAAAATGGTATCACCTTCACTCGTTCAAATCCCCACATTTTCATAAAACAAACTTCAAAAACTTCTTGCGAAAAAATTCCACAAATAATACTTTCTCTAGAACTCCCAATATATCTCCTTAACCTGACAAACTCCAAAGATTTGCACAACAGAAAGGATATCAAATGATATCAAAGACTCAAAGGTTAATAGTCCTATGAGAACATAGGGCTCCGCTACCACTCTTAGTTCTAAAAAACAAAGTTTCCTCAAGAAGAGGAAAGTAACCAATGATGCCAAAAGATACCAAAAGATAGGATAACCCAGAGTGTTTGGAAGAGGAAAGGAAACTCAAAGTTAATCTATTCCAACTCATTTTTCTTGTTACATTCGTTACATATTTATGGACATAATATGTGTACAAAAAATCCACATAGATCACTTCTTATCTATTTAAAGTGCTTAGAAGACAATCTTCGCTAGAAGATTCCAGAACATTCATTATACTACGTAAAAAAATCTAAAACTTGCCACATTATTCCTAAGTTGCAATAGGATCAATTCCAACATTTCCAGGTATCCCCAAGTGGTTGCCAGATTTAGGTTGTAATTTGAACAAGAAGGAAAGATTGGATGTTAAGAATAGACTTCCAAAAAGCATGTGGAATATTTGGAAGATGATGCTCAAAAAAATTTGGAAGATGAGGAACGAAAGCATATATGAGAGAGGAAGCCTGGAACGATATTAACCATAAGAAGAAGTCATGAGACGATCGAGGAGGGGAGTCGTTGTAATCATTTTACACCTGCTAAAAATCCAGGAAAATTCATCTACTGCCAACTAGGAAAGGCCAGATCAGGATACTATAAAAACAACTGTGATGGAGATTTTAAGTATGGTACAGGTGATGCGGATTTGGGCATAGTATATATGCAGGGACTCCCAAGGAATAACGATAGATGGACTTACAATCGAGACAACTCGCAAATCAGCTTTATTGACTGAGGCAATGGCAGTCAACCTTACTGCAGCTGGGGTTTATAGGAAAGTTTCCTTTGAAACCGAATCAAATCTTCTATGGAAAGCATAGGGGGGAGGATATTCCACTTCAATTGTGAACTATTGTATTGGCTATTAAGCGCAAGGCTTTGTTGTTTGAATGGGTTTTTTTGGTACGGATGGTACCCATATTTTTTGGTTTGAGATAATCATGTACCTAAACTTTTTGTCGAGACATTTATGTACCCGAAATTTTCGCGGGAAGTTCAGTCACGGGTCTCGGACGGAGCATGTGCTGACGTGGATGCTGCCCCGAAATTGGGCACCTGCCTGTTGCTCAAAACGACGTCGTTTCGCCATGAAACGACGTCACTTTTTTATCCACATGTCAAACGTGAGGCCCACCGATTCCCACCCCATTCTATCCCGGTTTAAGAGGTTCAACCAAAGAATTATGGCCCAAAAACATCCCTAAAAATCCATTAAATGTTAATCCATTAATATCTGTCCACTGATTTTATAAGGATTTTTGGTATAGTTGGTACCCAATTTTTTTACATTGGGTCAATCGTGTGCCTAGAACTTTTCTCGAGAAATTTATGTACCTGGAGTTTTGGCGGGCAGGTCAGTCATGGGTCTCGGACCGGGTATGTGCTGACGTGGATTTTGCCCAAAATTGAGTTGCTGCCCGTTGCTCAAAACGACGTCGTATTGCTATAATACCGCGTTGTTTCACCTCCGCGTGGCAGACATGGGTCCCACTCAATTCCCAACAATTAACCCGGTTTTCCCACTCGGTTCCATCTCAATTTAAACCGAAACGATATTGGTTGGGTTCGGTTGAATAATTTTTATAGTTTCCTTTTTTATAATTATTTGATAATCTTTGCAAATTTCTATTTTTATTTTGTTTTATTATTTTAAATTCTACCCAAATTTTAACTCGAGAAAAAATAAATTCGGATAATGATAGAATTGAACTAGGATAAAAAATAATACCCAGGTGAACTTACCACCAAATTCCAGAATAACTTCTGAATAACTTTTTTTCTTATTTTGTTCTTTTGGTAAACTAAAGGCCGTGAGGCCACTGCACAAAAAATTAAACTATTTAGCTTCTAATGAACCTATTCTGGGCAATGCCCATACAATCAAATCTTAAAACTTCACTAAGAAAAGGCGGAGGAAACCTATAATTTTTTTTTCTTATTAAGTACTACACAAATAACTTCTACCATTTTAAACTCATACATTAAAATTTAAAAAGTTGTGTGAAAAAAAATTATAAAAAAATCTATCTCAAACTTAAAAGAAAATATTTATCACTCTTCCCTCACAACAACCCCACCCTCGCCTGAAACCACCATGGCTGCTGCCTACGAGGACATGTCTTCCTGTGATTTTGGTATATATCTTTTTGTGTTTTTGGTTTCCTTACAGCCACCAAAGATTTATTTTAAAAAATTAATCATTCTTCCCCTCACAACCCCCTCAAACTCTTGGCCGTTAATTATCCTCACCCTTACATTCTTTGTATATAACCATTAATCTTAATAAACATCATCGATTAGCATAAAAAAAAAAACCCTTGGCCGTTGCCTACAGCGGCATATCTTCTTGTAGTTTGGGTGATTTTAGTTTCCTTACAGTCACCAAAAATAAAAACAAAAAATTATCACTCCTCCCCTCACAACCCCTCTCCCTCGCCTCAAACCACCATGGCCGTCGTCTCCCCGTGTTTCACTACCACCACTTTGCAGCAGCAGGAGGGGCATGGTTCCAGTGATGGCGCATGGTATTGGAGAGGAGGCTGGGGTGGTGGATCTGAGTTGATTTTGGAGAGATAGTGTTGTTGGTGTGGCGCATGGTTTGCGATTTGATTGAGCTTGCAGGATTTGTTGAGAGGGGAGATGAAGGAAAGTGGTGGTGGTGGTGTTGTGTGTTGATTTTGCAGGATTTGTTGAGAGGGGAGATGAAGAGAAAGTGGTGATGGTGGTGTTGTGTGTCGATTTTGCAGGATTTGTTGAGAGGGAAGATAAAGAGAAAGTGGTGGTGGTGGTGATTGTTGTCATCGTGGTGGTTAATTTTTTGTAGGATTTGTCGAGAGGGGAGATGAAGAGTGTAAGTAACCGGGTATGCAAAAAGAGACAATATGCGCAGCGGAAAATTCGGAACTAATGGAGGATCCATGTGAAACGGGGTAAACCGAAAAACAAAAATTCGTACCTGGTTAGGTTGAGATCTTTCACTCAACTGATGATCCGAATCAGCAAGAACCGGACAGAAATCTGACTCCTCTACGGTATCCACATGAACCGTCGATGACCCCTAGCAATCGTCACACGATTACTAACCCGAGCACTCCCGAACCGCAGTGCTAGCTGCAGAATTTCCGAGAGCTAGAGACTAGTGTTTGATGTGTTTCTTTCTCAAGACTGAAGTGTGTATTCTTTTGTGTGTTAATCTCATTAACCACTTTCTTTCACATACATATCATATATGTATCAACGTTAGTTTATATATATAAATGGTCAACCTAATCACACATACATTTTATCATGCTTGATTGTGTTTTCCATTATCTATACTTTAGTCACAATCATCAACATGATCATGTCTCCACTAACTCAATTATATATATCAACATATATATCTTCAACGTTAGTTCATATAGAAATAGCCAACCTGATCACACATATATATATTATCATATGTCAATATGTATGATTGAGTTTCCATTATCTATACTTTAGTCACAATCATCTACATGATCATGTTTCCACTAACTATACTTTAATCATACATATCACTATATATATAATAATGACACATCAATTTCGTCCTTTTTGAGTAATAATTCAGGTTCAATAATTCTGGCAACTAGTGAACCAAACCAACCCAAACGACCCGGTCCAACTATGGTCCAACCACACCCAGTCGAACCATGGTCCAACCACGGTTCAACCATCTGCTCGAATCAACGGTTCTATGTGTGTGACCCTGTAGGCACTTGTAACATTCGGCAATAAATATAAAATCTCATTTTACAATTATAAGCAAAGAGCGGCGTCTAGCAACACATCATTGCTACCCGAACGACAAGATCAGTACTAATTCTAAATGCCTCGGAACATGTCATCATCCCTTCGTCCCATTATCAAGATTAAACGGAGACACGGAATATGTCAATCTCGTATATGTTTAATCTTAGTTTCTGGATCCCCGAGTTAACTGTGTAAAATGGATACACCATATCACCTAATCCGAGCATGGCCATGCATTTAACAGTTCAACTCTATCAAGTAACGATTTGATAATATACCCGTTATATGGGTTGGACGAATCCCCTAATGATCACCCAATTCAGGTGGGTCAATGCCTACTGATCCTTATTATAG
Source organism: Turnera subulata (assembly GCA_028386065.3). NCBI lineage: Eukaryota > Viridiplantae > Streptophyta > Magnoliopsida > Malpighiales > Passifloraceae > Turnera > Turnera subulata. Next base: position 26,463 of record JAKUCV010002969.1, read on the forward strand.
TTTCATATGCTGAGTATACAACCCTTGGAACTACTAGAGTCCAGATTCCTGTTATGTATATTCTTGGTGATTACTGTTAGTATATTGCAAGGTACATCCCAAGAATACACCCAGCCAGGTCAGGTGTTCAAGAGATTGAACATGGGCATACATCTTATCATGTCTCATATAATTCTCAACATACGCTAGTCTTAATTTATTATTACAACCCATCCATAATAATAATCGACTAGGGACATTTAAGAATATAAAATATTCTAGCGTTATAAATATGTGCAAGCGATTATCTCATAATCATATTTATTGGAATAACCTTAATGTATATACATGACTACAATCATCCATGGATTGGCTTTTGGGCATATTACTAACAATCTCCCACTTGCACTAATGCCAATCGTACATGTATCTAATACCAATGGATGCGCAATGACCATCATGCTTCTGCTGTGTGAGCGGCTTAGTCAAGGGATCTGCTACATTGTTCTTAGATGGAACTCTGCACAGTCTGACATCGCCTCTCTCTATGATCTCTCTAATAAGATGATAGAGTCGAAGTATATGTTTGGATCTCTGGTGGTATCTAGGCTCTTGAGCTTGTGCGATTGTCCCATTATTGTCACAATAGAGCTCAATCGGACTCTCAATACTAGGAACCACCCCAAGTTCAGTTATGAACTTCTTAATCCAAATAGCCTCTTTTGTCGCATCTGAGCCAGCAATGTACTCAGCCTCGGTTGTAGAATCTGCAACTGTCTCTTGCTTAGAACCCTTCCAGCATACAGCACCACCTCCAAGACAAAACACATATCCTGATTGCGATCTGAAGTCATCCCTGTCGGTTTGGAAGCTAGCATCGGTGTAACCCTTTACAATGAGCTCATCAACGCTTCCGTAAACCAGGAATGTATCCTTAGTCCTTCTCAAGTACTTAAGGATGTTCTTAACCGCTGTCCAGTGACTCTCACCGGGATCATATTGGTACCTACTTGTGACACTCAAAGCATAAGCGACATCCGGTCGGGTACATAGCGTGGCATACATGATAGAACCTATTGCCGAAGCATAAAGGATCTTACTCATCCGCTCTCTCTCCTTAGATGTACTAGGACATTGATTCCTTGAGAGAGAGACGCCATGTAACATGGGCAAGAATCCTTTCTTGGAATCCTGCATGCTAAACCTCTTTAGCACTTTGTCAATATATGTACTCTGACTTAGACCGAGAAGCCTTTTGGATCTATCTCTATAGATCTTTATACCCAACACGTAGGCAGCTTCTCCTAAGTCCTTCATTGAGAAATTCTTTCCTAACCAAGTCTTTACTGACTGTAGCATCGGAATATCATTCCCAATGAATAAAATGTCATCAACATACAACAACAAGAAAACGATAATGCTCCCACTAACCTTCTTGTAAACACATGGTTCATCTTCGTTCTTAATGAAACCAAACTCTTTGATCACTTCATTAAAACGAAGATTCCAACTCCTAGAAGCTTGCTTCAACCCATAAATGGATCTTTGCAATTAGCATACCATATTAGCATTCTTTGGATTGACAAAACCTTCAGGTTGTGTCATGTACACGTCCTCTAAAAGATTTCCATTTAAGAAAGCGGTTTTGACATCCATTTGCCATATCTCATAATCATGGTATGCAGCTATTTCCAGCACAATCCGGATGGATTTAACCATGGCAACTGGTGAGAAAGTTTCATCATAGTCTATACCATGAACTTGTTTGAAACCTTTCGCGACCAATCGCCCTTTAAAGGTAATCACATTACCATCCATGTCGGTCTTTTTCTTAAAGACCCATTTACACCCTATGGGTTTTACCCCTTCAGGCGGATCAACCAAGGTCCATACCTTGTTTTCATACATGGATTCCATTTCTGAATTCATGGCTTCTAGCCACTTCTTGGAGTCCGGACCCGTAATGGCCTGCTGATACGAAGTGGGCTCATCCTCATCTATGAGCATCACATCTCCAGTATGAGTCATAAGAAATCCATATCTCTCAGGCTCACACTGAATCCTATCCGACCTACGCTGTCCATGTGTTATAGGTACAGGATTCTCATCCACAACATCTTGTGGTTCCTGTCCTTGTTCCATCTCAGACTCTAGATCTCGAACTTTTATGAGTTCTATTTTTCTCCCACTGATTCCTCTAGAAATAAATTGTTTTTCTAGAAAAATAGCAGTCCGAGCAACAAACACTTTGTGGTCGGTGGGGTTATAGAAGTAATACCCTTTTGTTTCTTTAGGGTATCCTACAAAGATGCACTTCTCGGATTTAGGGCCGAGTTTATCTGATGCTTCACGTCTCACGTATGCCTCACAACCCCAAATCCTCATAAAAGACAAATTGGGACGCTTCCCAGTCCATATCTCATATGGTGTCTTTTCGACCGATTTAGATGGAACACGGTTAAGTGTAAATGCAGCACTCAATAATGCATGTCCCCAAAATGAAGAAGGAAGGTCAGTTTGGCTCATCATAGAACGAACCATATCTAATAAGGTTCTATTCCTCCTTTCAGATACACCATTCCATTGAGGCGTACCTGGTGGAGTAAGTTGTGATACTATACCACATTCCTTTAGATGATCAAGAAATTCTCGGTCTAAGTATTCACCTCCTCGATCAGATCGAAGCATTTTAATACTCTTACCAAGTTGATTCTGTACTTCATTCTTGAATTCTTTGAACTTTTCAAAGGATTCTGACTTGTGTCTTATAAGATACACATAGCCATATCTAATGTAATCATTAGTAAATGTAATGAAGTATTGAAAACCACCTCTAGCCTGTGTAGACATAGATCCGCATACATCAGAATGTATAAGACCTAATAAGTCTGAAGCTCTTTCACCTTTACCAGTAAAGGGAGCCTTCGTCATTTTGCCCAACAAACATGACTCACATGTCTCATATGATTCAAAATCAAATGAGTCTAATAGTCCATCTTTATGGAGTTTAGCAATACGAGTCTCGTTTATATGGCCCAAACGACAATGCCAAAGGTAGGTTTCATTAGAATCGTTCATTCTAACCTTCTTCGTATTAACGTTATAGATTGGCGTTTCTAGGTTTAGAACATACAAACCATTGCTCAAATATGCACCACCATAATAAATATCATTGAAATAAATAGAACAACATTTGCTCTTTATTACAAATGAAAAGCCTTTCTTGTCCAGACAAGAAACAGAAATCAAATTCCTGCTTATAGTAGGTACATAATAGCAATCATCAAGTTCCAAAACCAAACCACTCGGTAAAGATAGATAATAAGTCCCTACGGCTAATGCAGCAACCCTTGCTCCATTTCCGACGCGTAGGTCTATCTCACCCTTTGCCAATCTCCTACTCTTTCTTAGTTCCTGCACATTTACACAAATGTGAGAACCACATCCGGTATCTAATACCCATGATGCAGAGATAGAGATATTAGCTTCTATAACGAAAATACCTGAAGTGGAAGTCTCACTTCCCTTCCTTTTCTTCACCTCTTCAAGGTAAATAGGGCAGTTGCGCTTCCAATGGCCCGGTTTATTGCAATGGAAACAATGTCCTTCCTTTGCAATACCACCCTTGGGTTTCAGCACATGATCACAAGAAGATGCACATGCACCAAACTTTTTGGCACATTTCTTCTTCTTGTTAAACTTTGCTTTACCCTTTCCTTTGCCTTTTCCAATCATCATAATGTTGGATTTGTTTGCCCTCATTTGTTGCTCAACTGTTCCCAACATGTTAAGCAACTCAGACAATGATTTGTCAAGATGATTCATATTGAAGTTCATGACAAATTGGCTGTAACTATCCGGCAACGATTGCAGGACTAGATCAACAGCCAACTCCTTCTGCAAAGGAAAACCAAGACCCTCAAGGCTCTCAATGTATCCAATCATTTTGAGCACATGAGGTCTCACGGGTGATGACTCAACCATCTTGCATTGGAACAATGCCTTAGAGGTCTCATACCTCTCATGCCTAGCTTGCTCTTCAAAAAGCATTTTCAGATGTTCGATCATATCGAATGCACCCAAGTTCTCATGTTGCTTCTGAAGCTCAGAGTCCATGTTAACAAGCATAAGGCATGCTGCATCTAATGCATCATCAAGGTGCTTCTTGTAAGCATCCCTTTCTGCCCTTGGAGCACTAGGCGCCGGTTCATCCGGAACAGGCCCTTCGAGGACATACAACTTCTTTTCTTGTTTGAGGACTATCCTCAAGTTGCGATACCATTTTAGGAAGTTATTCCCATTCAACTTTTCCTTCTCAAGGACAGATCGCAGTGACATTGTGCTAGTGTTTTGTGCCATGGAAATTCTACAACAATGATCAACTCACACAAATAAGAGTCATGCATACAAAATCATTTAACAAGGAATTCTATTAAATGATGCTCCTACTATATAAATCAAGACAATCATATAAGTAGGCCAAGATCCATATTTCACTACTAGATAAGTCAGCTTTGGCTGATCGCTTACTTCATAGTTATTTAGGTAGACAACTCTTGTCAATTACATCTCATGTAACTCTTGGATAGTTGAGTGAACAACACTTGTTCTTGTCTATCTCATAGACTTAGCTCAACTCCTTGCCTCTAAGTCCTTAATCCTATTAAGATGACTTAGTTAAGTCCAAACCCACAATAAGCAGTCGAGATATTACAATTATCCACTCGCACCTTGCTAGGATAAACATAGGCACCTTGCTTTGGCAAAACCTACCTAGTGTTGTTCTAAGCAATGATGAGTGCTTATCATGGAAGGCAACTAAGAACTTAATATTTACATCAACATATGTTCATACATCACATACATATAATCAACAAATCATACATTGATGTTATGTAAATTTGGAAAACATGTGAATATCGATGTCTAACTTGAACATTGATGTTTTGAGAATCTGATTCTCCCAACTACTTGGTAGCACTTAGTATTTCGGCCATATCCAGAGCTGTAGAGCTCGGATTTGTGCAATCTTGGTGTCCCTGGAAAACTAAGAAGTATTTCTACAACTTTTGTGTTCACGCCAGACACCAATTCGGCCTCCTTTTGCCCCGAAGTCGCTGTTGAAGTCACTGGATTCCAGAACATCGTTGTTGTAGGTATCATATACCTTTCAAGCACCCTTGTCGAACTCATTCGACTTTATACCAAAACACACTTTGATTGATATCACATACCAATCAAGTGCCTGATATCAAAACACTTTTGACAAAAATAACTTCAACATATATCACATATACAAACGAATTCAGCATAACACATACAAAATGAATTCAGCATACCACATACACCAAATTGAACTTAACATATCACATACATTAAGATGAACATATCACATATGCACAACATTTCGGTTTAGAGCTTCACAAGAGGCTCCGCTACCACTGTAAGTAACCGGGTATGCAAAAAGAGACAATATGCGCAGCGGAAAACCCGGAACTAATGGAGGATCCATGTGAAACGGGGTAAACCGAATAACAAAAATTCGTACCTGGTTAGGTTGAGATATTTCACTCAACTGATGATCCGAATCAGCAAGAACCGGATAGAAATCCGACTCCTCTGTGGTATCCACATGAACCGTCGATGACCGCTAGCAATCGTCACACGATTACTAACCCGAGCACTCCCGAACCGCAGTGCTAGCTGCAGAATTTCCGAGAGCTAGAGACTAGTGTTTGATGTGTTTCTTTCTCAAGACTGAAGTGTGTATTCTTTTGTGTGTTAATCTCATTAACCACTTTCTTTCACATACATATCATATATGTATCAACGTTAGTTTATATATATAAATGGTCAACCTAATCACACATACATTTTATCATGCATGATTGTGTTTTCCATTATCTATACTTTAGTCACAATCATCAACATGATCATGTCTCCACTAACTCAATTATATATATCAACATATATATCTTCAACGTTAGTTCATATAGAAATAGCCAACCTGATCACACATATATATATTATCATATGTCAATATGTATGATTGAGTTTCCATTATCTATACTTTAGTCACAATCATCTACATGATCATGTTTCCACTAACTACACTTTAATCATACATATCACTATATATATAATAATGACACATATGGGTTTAAGCACATGATCACAGGAAGAAGCACATGCACCAAACCTTTTGGCACTCTTCTTCTTCTTGTCGAACTTTGCTTTACCCTTTCCTTTGCCCTTTCCAATCATCAATATGTTGGATTTATTTGCCTTCATTTGTTGCTCAGCTGTTCCCAACATATTGAGCAACTCAGACAAGGATTTGTCAAGATGGTTCATATTGAAGTTCATGACAAATTGACTGTAACTGTCCGGCAACGATTGCAGGACAAGGTCTACAGCCAATTCCTTTTGCAAAGGAAATCCAAGACCCTCAAGGCTCTCAATGTTTCCGATCATTTTGAGCACATGCGGCCTTACGGGTGATGACTCGGCCATCCTGTATTGGAATAATGCTTTAGAGGTCTCATACCTCTCATGCCTCGCCTGCTCTTCAAATAGCATTTTCAGGTGTTCGATCATATCGAACGCCCCCATGTTCTCGTGTTGCTTCTGAAGCTCAGATTCCATGTTAACAAGCATGAGGCATCCTATATCCAATGCATCATCAAGGTGCTTCTTATAAGCATCCCTCTCTACCCTAGGAGCACTAGGCGCCGGTTCCATCGGAACTGGCCCTTCAAGGACATATAGCTTCTTTTCTTGTTTGAGGACAATCCTCAAATTGCGATACCATTTAAGGAAATTATTCCCATTCAGCTTGTCCTTCTCAAGGACCGATCGCAATGATAGTGTACCTGTGTTTTGTGCCATGGTAGTTCTACAACAAAGATCAACTCACACAAATAAGAGTCATGCATACATAAATTATTTAACAAGGAATTTTATTAAATGATGCTCCTACTATGAATCAATAAAATGACAAAAAGTAGGCCAAGATCCATATTTCACTGCAACATAAGTCAGCTTTGGCTGCTCACCTACATCATAGCTATTTAGGTAGACAACTCTTGTCAATTACATCTCTATGCAACTCTTGGATAGTTGAGTGAACAACACTTTGTCCATATCTATCTCATAGACATTACTCAACCCTTGCCTCTAAGTCCTTAATCCTATTAAGATGACTTAGTTAAGTCCAAACCCACAATAAGCAGTCGAGATATTACAATTATCCACTCGCACCTTGCTAGGATAAACATAGGCACCTTGCTTTGGCAAAACCTACCTAGTGTTG